>JAVCKT010015022.1:0-16960 GCA_032273925.1 Rhynchotus rufescens
AAAAAAAAGTGTATTATTTCCCTTTGAACTCCATGGTGATAAACTGTAAATCGAAAATTTGTCTATTTCTTTCGTTAAGGCTTTAGTGTCCATAGGAAATAAATATAGACTTTATAAATAGATCTTTTGGCACTATTCGAATGTCTTCTGATAAGAGATGATGCTTTGTCTCAGATTTTCATCTGAAAAATATTGTTTCCATTTCTTCCCCCCTCAAACTATGCCACAGAAATCTTTTAATTGATGATAAAAGAAGAACAGGTAAAGAAATCCTGGCTTGCTCTACTTTGCTGGTGTAGCATCAGGTCTGTTCTTCCCGGCTGCAGGGATTAAGTGCTTGCTTTTGTTCTGCACCAGTTACTAAATGTATTCTCACACTAAGAACAGGGTAACACTTCTTTTAAATAGTCCCCCTTTCTGCCTTAATTCTCAGTAGCTTGTTATATGCCCTTAGAAATATTTTAAAAACAAGAAAAAAAAATCAGCAGAAACACTTTAGCTTACCAGCTTTGACCTTTCCTATTTGGCAAACACTGTTTTTGAAGAGCTATGAAAATAGAAAATGCCATCTTAGTGTTTCTTATTTTTTCTTTGAGGACAAACTAGCCTGTCTCTATATTGCCCACTGTGCTAATTACTCATCAGGGTTTTTGATATCAACAGGTTGGCACCTTTGCACGTGTTCTTTGCAATGAGGATATAATGAGACAAACTCCTCGAGTTAGTAAGTTGAGAAACAGTTAAATGTGTGTTTCCTGTTCTTATAACACTTTATCCTTAAAATACCTTAACCAGCCCCGTCTCCTGACGGTTGCCTGTGTTGGTTGAAGTAGATGTTAGCATGTCAGTGGCATATGCTTTTTCATGTATTGCACCAGCAGAGTATTGACTGCTCAGGGCTCTTTTGTTCCTCACCATAACCTCTGCTGTGCATTACTGCTGCACTTGAGAGAGGATGGAAAATCCACTCCTTCAGATCTCTAAAAATTCCATCCAGAAAGCTGGATAAGGATTATGCTAGCTTTAAATATTTAAATGTTCTTAACTTCTATTAAATACTATATTAAGGTGAAAGTATATTTTCTAAAGTGGGATATTTACTTCCAATTTATCTGATACATCAAATTCCTAAGGTTTTCCCTGTAAAATTTCCTTTAGTATTTTATAATAGTCAAATATATACCAAAGAAGTCTTCTGTGTGCCAAATGCGTGAGAGACACCTTCCCCCTCATGCTTTCAAATTGTGTTTTAAAAAACTCTTGTTATACATTTGCCTAAGAACATTATATTGTCTGAAGGTGAATAGGTGACTTTCAGTGAATTAAAAGAGGTATGTAGAGCAGAGTTTTCAATAATCATCTGTAATTCCATTTTTATAGAATTAAAAAATGAGAGATAGGTGGTTGGAGAACTATCATTCTGGTCATTTGAAAGTCCAGGGGTGTTTTCTGTTGCCCTCAGGGTCAAAACTTAAAATTTTCCATCTCTGAGTTATTGCAAGGTCAAGTCAGCAGAGATTTAAAAAAAAATAAAAAATAGTCACATTTAGTAGCTTATGCAACAGCACTTCAGAAAACATTTTGAAGTTGGGTGTTTGGGAATTAATTCAATTTGCTGATACATGTCCACACATCCTTCCCTGCTGTCATTACCTTTGTGTTCTTTCTCTATTATTATACAGAGCTTATTTTCCCTTTGGAGCAGACACTGCTTCCTATTTTCATAGCACACTGGTAAGACTTAATAAAACAGTACTGAAAGACAGTGAACTCATTCTTTCTACCTTGGATCTCTTGTTTGTATAGCATAAAATATGTATAAATACAGCTGTCACAATATTTTTAATTTACTTTTTAAGCCAAATACCCAAAGTATTTCCTAAGTGGTTGGGCTTTGTTTTTGATATATGCGTATTTCACTTCTAATAAAGTAAAATACTTAAGACTATATTAACCCATCCCTCATCTCCTTTATATAGGGTCAATGATCTTCAAGTATGGGTAGTGATCTATAAGTACAGAACTGGCTAAATGCCTTTGATCTTAGTAATAGCAAAACAGCACTCTTGAAATCAGTTTCTGTAGCCGCAGACAGAATTTGCGCTGAACTACGCCCTTCCTTATATAACGTTCTTGCTTGTGTTTAAAGCTTTTTCCACTAAGCATTTTGAAGATGGTAGCAAAACCAGGTTTCATTTTCATCTGTTAGTATAGAGTAGCTTTCTGCTATTTGTTATTCACAAGTGCAGGATCTGTATTCTTTCTTCCATTCATCCTTCCTGCTTTGACAAGTCATTAGAAGCAGCATCCAGGTTACTTGGTTATGTCATTCGAAGTGACACAACAGTGTTTATAGTCATCCGGGCCCCTCCCTTTTATTTATCAAGACCTAGATCTACCCTTAGTTATTTACAACAGAGTGACTGTTGATTTGATTGGGAACTCTTAATTACAAGAAGCTATTAAAACATTATTTTTGAGAGTTCTTACAAGCCAGGAAGTTTGGTAGGGAAGCAAATAACACTCAGGCTCTGAATGCTGCTTTTTTTCATCCTGACAGATTCCTCTTTTCAAACTCTATAGCTTAGAGCGTATATAGATACATTCAACAGTATCTCCCTTCTTGATCCCTATAAGCTGCCGGACAGATTGGAGGGATTCCAGCAGTGAACTTACAAGCAACTCAAACTACTTTTTTAACTGTCATTTTGAAAGGTTATCTTGTCATTGGCTTTGAACCCCTGCGAGCGGAGGTGACTTTTCATTTGGTCTCCTGGAGGTCTGAGTTAGACCGGGAAGGGAAATAGAAGCTGCAGGCATCAGAACAAGTGATATCTCAACATATTGCTAGAGAGCATTTGATAAGTTAATGTTTAATTTAGCCAGGCTATTAGAAAGTAAATTAGTATGCAGCCCAACTGATGCCCAGCATCAGTGTGCACTTTTAGGTGGTGTGCTGCTCTCCCTTGGAATTGGCATGTCTCATCTTTCCTTTTAGTAAACTGTTTTTATATAATACCTTTTTTTTGTGTGCGTGTGTGGCCTATACGTTTTTACAGGAAAAATGTTCTTATTTGAAGTCACGATTAAACTAATGTAAGAAATGTTATTTTAGATTTATAATTGAAATTCCCTTTACTGTATAGGAAAGACATGTTTATGTTTTACGACATCAATATTCAAAACCACATTTTTACTTTGTTCCATCCCATAGAAACCTCTTTCTTTTGATATGTCTTCAACTATTTTACACATTTTTTATTAACAGTGTGGAATTATTTACGATTTTTTTATGTTTTTATTTTTCTCCAGAAAATATATGCAGTTTCAGGCCTTCCTTTGATAGGTGCTAATATGAGTTCCTTCATTCTTCAATCTCTGCTCTTTCTGTGATAAGAGTAGGAATTAATGCTAACGCTTTTGCTTGGGAATATGAACGGTTGGTGAAACAGGTTTGCGACGTGCAAGGAATGGAAACTGCCCGAATGAGGAATCTCAGGACTAAGGCGACAGTTACTTTTTCCACTTCTTTTGGCTCACTGCCTCGTTTGCTGTTCCTCAGCCTCAAGTGACAAGTGTCTATAGTGATATGGCCCTATCTGTCTCCAGGTTTTGCTAAGAATGGCTTCTATGCCAATTATAAATGTTGGACCCACTAATCCTCCTTTAAATATACGTGGTGAGATTTCTGTATCTATGTGCACCAGAATATTCTCTTTAACGCAATGAAACTTTATTAGTAGGCCTAAAGTCCGACGAAGTGCTCTGAGAAGCTGTGGGAATAACAGTTTCCTCTCTATATGTATTGGAAGTTATTGCACAGTGTTGCAAAAACTATTGCGTAGATTGTACCATTTTAGTGATAAAAGTGTTTTTCTGGAAATGTATTTATATTGCATAATTTAAAAATCTACGGAGATTCATGTTTGATTAAATGAGCAACTTGCTCTGTTTTTGTTTGAATTGACTATTTCCTCCTGTGAAAACTGACATTAAGTAATATTTTATTGTGAGTAGCTGCTCATTTCAAATGAATTGGAGTTGTGTTCAGAAAAAGACAAACCCAGACACTGTCAGTGAAGAGATGGTCACATTGTACACGTATCGTACATATGAAATAACCATGCCATTTTGTGATTGCAAAATCGTCTCTTCCTTGGTTTTATATACTCTCTTAACTGAATGTGATATTTGTTCCCCCTTCCTATTCTAAATTCTTGGGTAATTTTATTGATAACTTAAACAGCTGCAGGGTACAAGTGGCAGCCGAAGTTCTTCTAATATATAAAATGCTTAAGCCCTTCATGATTGTTAGAATGAGATATAAATTTGCATTTGTGCTGCTGGGAGACTAAGGCTCTTAGTTATTTTGGAGCAAATCTACAGTTGTTGCCAGTAGAACCAGTGAGTTTCCCCTGCCACCCTGCCAAACAATAACCTTTTGCTACCTTTATGCTTAGAGAGTGTTAACACTGATATGCAGAAAAAAAAAAATCAATTTTGCTCTGAAATATGTTCCAAATATATGTTTTGCATGATGTGACATAAATAGTCATACATACCGTGCAGCCAGGAGCGTAATTTTCAGGTTGGGGCTAGATGGTGACTGATCTCAGTGCTGGGTTGGCGCAGGATGGTCTGAATCCCCTGAGAAAGAGAAGAGCAGCTATTGAGAGTGACACCACTGGGTCGCCTTGGGACATGTTGGACACTGACCCATCCCCATTTAGCTTTTGCCGTTATTTCTTACCTGGAAACTGATTATTAGTGTGTAGTGACACTTAGTGACATTTATTTCTGCTGAAGATAAAACTCTCTTGATGCCATCAGTTTTGTGCATCTTCCATTAAGCACGCAGTGTGTATTCAGTCTCTCTGAACTCTAGAACTGAATATGTTGGGAGGTTTTTCAAGAAATACTGAGTACCAAATGTACCTATGTAATTAAATCCCATTTTATCCTGTATATTAAAAATATTCCTATGTGAGAAGAGGGGAGGAAAAAATAAAAGGGATGAGCATGGTGCATCATGGCACATTAACTGTAATATATTCTGTGATGTTATTCTATTTTTTATTCAGCTAATCTAAAAGCAGCTGGGTTATTTTTGGAAGTGCCAACAGGATTTACTGTATTGAACTTTTCTGGAGTTAACTGTGTTGAAAGTCATTAGTTCATGTCAGAGTATTAACCTCCATGTAGCTACCTGCACACTAAGCGCTGCACGTAGATTATTTAACTCAAGATTTTGAAAAAGATTTTAACGACTCAGGGTCAGTTATAGAAACTTAAAAGTCTTTATTTCATTAGGGCTTCAAATGCTCTTGAAAATGAACATTCCTCCAAAAGTTTCCCATAGTTCACCCCCAAATCAAAACAGCAAATTTCTAGTCTTATTTCAGTCTGAACTTCAAATTCTTAATATGAACGTTTCTTCAGCCAGTCATAAGTTTCTATAAATTTATTGAAAAAAAAAAAAAAAGGTGGTTTATCTTAGTAGATGATCTGTTCCTGTGACTGTGAGCGCACATTCAGACTGTGAAGTTGTAAAGCAACATTATAGGCTATTACCTGGCTGGGAGCAGAGATTAACTTAATGGATAACAAAATGTTAGCATTTTGGGTCAGTTTTATTCTGCTCAGCAATAGTTCTCTTTAAAATTTATGTTCCATTGAGTCCTATTAAAATAAATACGAGCTGCAGGTTAGTGAAAAACTTTTGGTTTGACCTGCAAGAATCTGACATCCTCCCCTTATGAAAGAGAGAGAGAAAAGAAGGAAAGAGAAGTCCTACCATGGAGTCATTTAGGAATGCTTTCCTTAGGTGACATGTAAGAAGTCATAGATACTGCACATAATAAATCCCATGGAACAGAAGCCCAGCAGAATTTACTCTTACATAGAAATCTCTTAAGGGGAAGATAAATATTCCACAATTTAAGGATGGTCTTGATCATTTGTTTTTGAACTAAAATGAATTGGAAATCTGCACCACTTTTAGAATCTTGAATTTCGTTCTTGTAGGTGTCTACTGTTGTAAGAAGCTTTGACAACAATTTGCACACTTTTTTATTTGAATAAATTGCTTTTAAGAAATCTCCTAAACTAGATGAACTGGAAAAGGCATTAATTTGTAGAAAAGTCTCCATTGACGTTGTATTTCATATTAGCCAGGCTGTAATATAAATACACTTCAAATTTGTTCATGTGGAAGTAGACTGTGATAATCCATGTATGTCAATCAAAGTTCTTGCTGCAAATCCAGAGAATACAAAAGAACTCTCCTCTTCCCTCAGTGCTTTTGTAATCCTTATTCACTAAATGTGACAGCTTACCTAGCATACCCATTATTTTATTTTTTTATGTGAGTATCCTAAGAATGTTTACAGCCATCTTGCAGAAGTTGTTTTACAAAAGAAATCAGGTGATACTGCATACTGATCCTCAGTATTAAATTGTGAATGGAAAGTTATAGTGACGTCGGAGCTCCACAGTTCCTCAGTATTGATGCAAAAAATGGTGAAAAGCTATTTGGGATTCTGTTCCTATGTATTTGGGAGCTTAGTAGTATGACTGTGGAAGGAACAGGACTCAAGTGAGCCAAGTGCCAGATTCCAGCTTTGCCTTCTGCTGTGTTGACGTTCTCCTGCAAGAACTATTTACTTTCAGTAAAGCATTTACTGTAGTGTCCAGCCTTATTCTGGTTATTCTTCAGGCAGGTAACTCCTATTCAAGCGTTAACTTGATTACTAAAGAATAATCGTGGCCATGCTTTTTAAATTTTGTTTCCTTCATTTCATTTTCATTGACGAGATGGAGGGTGTAGAATTTTTAAGCAGTTAATTCTTTTGCCAGGTAAATATCAGAGATCACAAAGGTCCATGCTGTGATTGGAGGTTAAAATTCAGTGTTATTAAGAACACTTATAACCACTAAAGGAGACGTTTTTGTCTAGTTTGCCTAGTGAATGTAAATATCCTTATTGACTTCTCTCAGGGGAATAATCTTTGGCCCTTTGGGCTTCCCTTGCACATTAATTTGTTGTCAGCCTTTCTCCCTGCTGGTCACGCTGTTGGTGTAGCCCAGTGCATATAGTTTAATTCCACAACCATTGAATTGTTGTGTGTGTTCTTGTTGATCTGGTAAACTTAAAGAGGCAGAAGGTACTGTTGTACTTCTGGGGTTGGATTGATGAGTGAAAGGTACCAAAATCCCTGGCTAGACTAGAGCAAAATCCCTGACTAGATGTCAGCATTCAGAATTACGAATGATTTTAATAATGGTAAAAAATAGTAATAACAAGTAATGAAAAAAATCATACAACCAGCTAAAAAATTAAAAATTCAAGCCTGATTCTTCATGAAAGTTCCTACTGACGCTTGCCATTTATTTTGCTGCTGCTGAAATAAGTCATTCAGTCATACAGCAGATTAAGCCTTTATCTAGATTTTAGCTGTATGTTTCTAATAATTACAATCCTTACAGTTAGTAGTAGTGCTGCTTAAATGAACTGAACCTGAGCAGAACAGTAAATCAGTACTTGTTGCTTTTCATGGAATTGGGGGTTTGCAGAGTTACTTTGATAAATTCAATCTTTTACATATTTTATTTGTCATTTTATCACCATACAATTGGAAAACCACTCAGAATTTTTTTTAGTGTCAGATACTTCTACTAGAAGAAAAATTTTTACTTTTCATAAAGCCAAAGTGTGATTGTATTTTCAACAAAATATTGTATGCTAAAATGAAAACGAAGGAAGGAAGCAAACCTGCCAAGAACTACCCAATGCAGGGGGAAAAAAAAAAAAAGGCAAACAAAACCTTTAAACTGCATTTGTAAAGAATGGTGGAAGCAGTTTGAAGAGTAATGTCACAATAAATAATCAATACTGTATTGTAGCTTTATTTTCTCTTGCCATTTCAAGATAGAAGAATACTGTTTATCAGAGAAATATTTCTTGGAACTTTCAGGACAGAGCAATCCAATTCTGACTGTATTTTGCACATAATTCAAGCCAAATAGTTTTGCCATCAAGCCCATAATTAATTGTAGCAAATGCTTTGGAAATGCACTTAGTCTTGATTTAAATCAAAGACAGGGCTTCTGAGGAAGTTTTTTATAGTATTTTGCATCTTAAATATTTTTAGGATGTTTAATTGCAAGTAGGAGCTGCATAGAAAGGCTGCATCTGCCAACCTCAGTCAAACCTCTGAAATAGCTTTTGCTCTGCCCTCTACATTATCTCTAGCCATGAAATGGTACAGATGAAAGTATCCTTGCTATAGAATTTCACTGAACGACATTAAAGCTAAATAGGTGGTTACGGTTATAAAAGCTGCTTTGAAGAGGCCCTTCGAGTTTCACAGATTGATCTAAATTATTTCAGTCTATTATTCTGTGAAATATTTACCTTGCTGAGCTGAAGAACTTTTTGACTCTAGGCTGTCAGCCGGAGATGGTTTCAGGTAGATTCAGGTAGTTTGCCACTGTTGAAACGGTCAATGAAATAATGAAATGAGTTTCTCGTGCAGAGATAATAAAGGTTTGCGGCAGCTCATGCCAAAGACGCCCTGTGCTCTTGGTTGTGTTCAGTGCAGAGAGATGGGTGATCAGGACAAGCAGGATTCAGATGATCCTTCGGGAACTGCCCCGAGTAGGAGGTTGCATGGGAATGGGCAGCTCGGGCACCATTTCATTTCCTTTTGTGAAATGCTTTCGAAGCCTGCAGAGAAATTCATTGCAAAGAGCTCAAACCTGTGTAAAGGTTACTACAAACAAACAAAAATCAAGAATAAGATCTGAGCTCTCCCTTTTGTTTGTTTGTTTGTTCAAAGCTTGTAGCCAATTTGGCTAGGAAACCAAAACCACTGATCTTGAGAGGGGAAAAAAATGCTTTAGTAAAAATTTAACATTTCAGTGCAGTGTGTTTAAAATGACAACCCAGCTACTGTATTTCAGCTGAGTTTTGTGAACAGGAGGATCTATAACCCCCTAGTATGAGATTTACTCAACTGTGAATGACTCAACCAGTGTTAGGGAGTCCTACTCATTTCTTACAGTTTCCATACTGCTGAGGCCATCATGTGAGCTGTCACTGAGCTTGAGATACTGCAAGGTTGGGTTTGTCAGCAGTTGGCAAATGAGTTGTCAAAGAGCTGCATCTGTAGAAAAATGTGTCCTTGCAGTCTTGCCTAGGTTCTCGTGGGCCTTCATCACGTCTGGCTTTTCTCTGCAAAGTGTTGGGGTAGATAAGCAAACCTTGAAATAATTCCTTACGTACTATAGGAGGCAGGAAACTTTTGAGCAGATTTTAAGTAAAATATAATTAGATTGGTCAATCTAAGGTAATACCTTATTCTGCTCATTAATCTGTGATGGAAGATAATTATTTAAACAATCAACCTCAAGCGCGTAACTGGGAATCTGGTTTTATGATTAAATCATATAGGTTCAGAGATGCATAAAGATTCATTCTTGTACTATTTAATTATATGGAAAAGAGAATTCTGTAAAGGAATAGCATTCTTAGCCTCTAGCAAATTCATAATAATATTTTAAATAATTGAGATAATTGATCATTTCAGGCTTCCATTTTCAAGCTTCCTCACAGAGGGTTAATGCTTCCCAAGAGTCAATGGCATTTTTCAGCTGCCAATCCTTAGTAAAATGAGATTTTTACGAGAACTGTGTCATGTAAGGAGGGCTAGCTGTTTTTTGTTTTTCAAGAAGAATTTATGTAATTTCTGTGTTTTCTAGCACATCAATACAACTGGAACACAGTGGATTTTTTTAATACACATTATGGAGCTAAGGAGAAGATAGCTTCTTAGCAGCCAACTTTGTGACAATATGCTCACCACTGATAATTGAGAACATCTTTCAAATTGTCTCCTTGTGCTTAGCTCTGGACGGAATTTCAGCTTAATTTTAGAGGTAGGCAGGACCTCGAATCATTACACAGGATTAAAGCAAAACTGAATACGCTTTAGTTTTAATTAAAATGCGTTTTTACATTTGCTCAGTTTGGTTAATTTTTTTACTTGTTTCGTAGCATGCATTCTCTTTTCCACATAATTATATTAATAGCAGTGCAAAAGCCACATATAAAATGAAAGTAGAATAATAAAAATCAGGACTGTCTACAGACTGAGGGAGTTCTTTTGTCCCCTGCTTTGTTGCCTCTTTAATGTTATCCTTATTTGCCGAAGCTTAGCTGTGAGCAGCAAAATGGGATTATGAATTAAACTAAAATCATGTTAGGAATACTCGAATTTTGGCTGTCTTCATGAAGTGTTTATTTAGTTCTGTCCAACTGACTTAAGTGCTCTCATTACAGCGCAATATTTTTGACAATGAATTGTTAGAAGGGAGCAAAGGCAAAAATACTATTTCTCCTCTGAATTGCTATATATATATATATATATGTATATATGTATATGTGTGTGTGTGTGTTTAGCAAATTGCAAGATATTTGAGGACAAATTCCAAGCTTCTTACAGCACTCTTGGAAATAAATAGTTTATTATAAAACTGAAATACTGTTTTGCACATTCTATATAAAATATAGTACCTGTAGCAATGAAAAAATGGTGTTCCATATTGTATAGGCAATCACATAATATGTCAAGTGTCACATTAGTAGAACAGTGTCAATAAAATTTACAAATGTGGCATCTATTTGTTTTTGCCAGTATTGAGAAAGAATTGAAATAGCAAGAAAATGATGATTACATGTGACACATTTCTCTTATAAAACACTGCATTAACCATGTTCTTATAACGTTGTATGCTTTCTTTTTATTTGTGTTTCATGATTTCTTTCATTGAAGTGTATTTCAGTATATTTGTGCTTCCGTCCATCACTATGATGGAGTCAAGAGCATCTATTATCTTCTGTAAAGTTCGAGTGATGGCTTACTGCCTTTATGCAACTGTAGCCTCCAGCAAAAAAAAAAAAAATCATGGAACTGAATTATGATGGGAAAATAATAGAATAAAAACTACATTAAAGGTTAAATTTTCAAATACATTTGGAAATAAATTCAGTGCTGTATAGGATTTACATTAGTGGTTAACTGATGGAGGTGAGTGCTTTCACATTGAAAAAATTCTACATGGAGCTATGGCTCAAAGTTGCATTTATGAAGGGTCAGCACAAATTCTTTACCCATTATGACAATTTTCTTTATTTTTTATGAATCGCATGCTGTGTGTTTAGCTTGGTTCTTGCCTTTTATCTCTTTTCTTAAATGGATTTCACTGGATGTACCATCATGCTAGTTACTGAACCAGAAGCCTGTACTGCATGATATTATTGTAAGATTGAGACATATGAAAGACTTCCGAGTCCTGAGGGTTTTCAGAGCTCGTGTGTGTTTGTAAGTCTAACTTCAGACATTTTGAGAGTCTCTGTGTTGAATGTTGAAACCTGTGGATGCTCAATGCCATCAGTAACCTCTGAAAACCTGGGCTTGTGTCTTTAGAGATAGGAAAGGTCCTTGGAGATACTGTAAAAAATAAACTTGAGCAGCTGTTAGAAGGGAGGGGCTGTCATTGCTAAGGCACATTAATGAAGTTTTTTCTTTTCCAATATGACACTCTTCATAGCAAAATAAATAAATAAGATGTCTTGTGTTCAGTAGTTAAGGTGGGGCTGCTGTGCAAAGAGAGATTTGAGTGGGAGCAGCCGTCAGCCTGCATATGTTCGTGTGCTTCCAGGTATCATTTAAAATTCATTAAACTTCAGTGTAACAGTCAGAATGGAACTAGATTTGTATTGATTTCTCTCCTCCTCTGCTCTTGAGGGGATTCTTATAACCTGTGTTCCTTGATGTAAAAATAGGAAATCTGTTTTTCTTCTTTTTTTTCTGATTTGCCCATGACCTGAGGTAGCTCCGCACCTTCAACGCTGCGGGAGGAACGAGGGATGGTTCCGCGCTGCCCTGTCCTCCTGCCAGGGCCCTGGAAATGAGCTGGGAATAGAAACCATTTGAGAGCTGTTAGAGGTCTTGCTTTTTCTTCCTTTTAAAAAGGGAAGGGTAAAATTAATACTGAAAATTATTAAGGAGCATGCATCAGTACAGTATAAGCAGCACTTTAATCCTTGTTAAGAAAAATAGGAGAAATGACTGGAAATTCTGTTTGGCCTTTGGATAGGTAGCATTTCAGCAGAGTGTTCACGTGTATAGACAGAAAAATTTAATATATGATGATAGCTAAATTAAAAAAGGACTTTGAAATCACTTGAGGGAATTATCATAGGGGGGTTGTTATTATGAAATTGGTATTTAATCAGCTGAATAAAAGTATCTGCTAAGCTTCGTCTAGTATCGGGATTTGCCTTTGGGGGTGAGGGAACATGTGGCCTGGTTTGGTGTGCCCAGCTGGCGCAGAGACTCCTGTGCCATGCCCGAAATGTTGCTTAGAAGGGAAAATATAGAGAATATATAGTGAAGCTTTCAGGTCTGTAGGGCAAAATGGGCTAGTAAAAATGCTTTAGGAAAATGCAGTTGCGCTGATGTCTTTCAAAATCAAAGCAACTCAGAAGGATGCTCTTGGGGTTCATCAACTAAACTACTGTGAAATGAAATTCATTAAAAAACAGAAAATCTTGGAACTCTCTTCTACAAGGCAAAGCTACGACATAGGTAGTTCACAGCTGGGTCAAAAATAAGCCGTAACTGAAAGTGAGGTTTTATATTTGTGAAGGCTACTTTGAATTGAATAGGAAATATATTTTACAGATGAATGTAATATTTGTCAATAAAGAGTCCCTGTGAATCAGTGAAGACAAACATCACCAAATTATCTCTGGCTTTGAAATCAATTTCAAAATATGGCTTAGATGATCAAAAGTGGCCCTTTTGATTTCAATTATAATTAAGTCAATTCAAGTTGGTTATACTATTCTTATTTTCTGTTTAATATTTAAACTTCTGTGGGCATTAAATAATCTCCTTTCATTATATTTTTGGAATTTCTCTTTTTAATCATATTCCTTAAATATTTACTTTAAAGAATAAGTCCACGTATCATTTCTCAAAAATGTGATGAGGACTATATTATCACCTGACAATTTTAAAAAATCTTGAAATCAAGAAGTTTCATTTAAACGTAAAGAGGTGTTTTTCCCCCCTTTTCCTTTGCAGAGAGGATGTTTGCGCAGTGGACAGGTTGCCCAGACAGGTGGTGGAGTCTCTGTCTTTAGAGATACTCAAAACCTGCCTGGACATAATGTTGAGTAGCCTCTCTGGTTGGACAGGGACCTTGCATGAGGGATTTCCACTTTTGTAGTTCCCTTCCAACTTCTACAGTTCCATGAACTCTGTTATTATCCCATTCCCTCTGTTTAGGGGCCAATAACAGCCTTATATAACATTTGTATAATTTTCTCTGTTTATCTTGATTTCGGTCTTTTCTTTTAATTTTTATGAGACTGTTATCTTTTCCAATGGGGATTATTTTCCTAGGGTTTGCAGATGATGGCATATTTGCAGTTCAGAGTTCCAATATGGAAAGTTGCCAGTTTCTCTGAGGAGAGGCTTAGCAGATGGCAGTCAAAAGAGAAAGCACGGGGATTATCTCCCCCACCACCACCCAAAATAAAATGCTAACTAAATATCTACAGTCATGAAAAATGAATTTTGGAAATATTTGGCTGATGAGAAAATAAGTGTGGTAACTGGAAGCTATGGAGCTGAGCAGAAGGCATGAGAAAATAGTTTGGGTCACCTTAATTAAATATTAATTAGCACAGTATGGAAACAAAGAGAAGGAGAAAAACAAAAGTAACTAAAGTCTCTACCTTAATATGTGGTAATCAGAATGCAGCTTGTATAGAATTGTTACTCGTATAGGGAAAGGAGATAGAGCAATAGAACAAGCATCCAAAAATTTTCCAGAATGACAACTAAGCAGTAAACATTAGAGAGATATTAATAAAGTGTCTATAATCTAATGTATGGGAAGGCTGTGAAGAGGGACAATGGGTTCAGTGAAGGGACCCTAAGTCTGTTCAGAAGATTGATGGAGTTTTTAAAACAGTCCTTGGGCTGCAGAGGGATTCACGTCACTTCTGATGCTGACGGCACATTGCTGTGCACATGGGCATCTGTCCAGTAGGGTTTGACCTGTGCTTAGCAGCTCGTTTCTGATTAGTCGTTATTCAGCTATTTTGCGAGTATGATAGATGTACCAATTACTTGATTTATAAGCTAGATTCTAATACAGTAAGGATTTTTTTTTGTCTATAGAGGAGAGTCAGGTTATAGTTTTGCAAATCTAAGGTGATGAGAAATCACAAATCAAATTGCAAATTTTATTAGAAAAATCCTAGAGAAAATGAGGGGGGGCGGGGAAAGAGTTTGTAAAGGTATGAATGTCTTTCCATTGAATTACACTGAACTGAGGCCCATATTTAAGTGCCCTCTTAGGCTGAGGGAGGGACCCTTTGTGTCCCATTCCATACAATGGGACTCCCTATGAGTGATGTTTGGTGATACAGACCTTTGGCAGACTTGCTTGTTGGGGGGATTTATGCCCCGCTTTCTCCCTCCTTACCTGAGGATACCAAAAAACCTCCTATTTACTGCTCCTTAGCACTATTACTGACTGCACAACTGCAGGAGTGAGCTTCAAAGTGATGGAAAAGGGAGCTACTTAAGAGTATATATTAACCACCTATCATCAAGCTAGAGCCCAAATGTGACTTTTCATGCTCTCAAACAAATATGGAGGAATAAGCTATATATTATTTTGTGAAAGAAGCATAGTAAGCTACAGATAACACAGGCAATTTTATTTCATGTTGTCTGCCAAATGCCTTCAGACAGCATGAGCCTGAATCATTGCAGTGTTCACTATGTGCTATAAACAAAACAACTGGTCTCCTAAACCTGTCACTTTCAGTGTTTTCTTGGAGATTTTTCTATTTCCATTCAATTTCTTTATAGCGTGTTATAAGGCTTTTATTATTTTTAATAACAATAAATCTCATTATTGTGAATAAGTAGGTCTCTCTGCTTGTTCATAACCAGAACACTCATTTTAAGGATGGCATGTGTAATGTGATGCTTATTCTGGCTGCTGTAAGCGTAATTCACCCTAAGCAAGACAGTTATTTTGCTTTTTGTGGTCTTGCTCATTAGCAAAGGGAAGGAAATCTGTGTCACTGTCTCATTTTCAAATTTGCTGGTTGGTCCTGCCTTACTGGCCATCATGAGTGGAGAAGATAAAGGTTTATTTCCTGAGGGAACAGCTTGTAGAGACACCTACTAATTCTTGAGTCAGACAGAAGCTACTTAAGTCACTCAGCATGAATAGTTGTTAATGAATTTATTGAAAGGTTATTTTATTTTAACATATTTGAATTGTAGAATTAGAGAATTAATGATTTGGCATACAGATTTAAAAAGAATTCAACGTTTATTTCAGCATTTATTTCTGCAGTCCTTAATGATACTTAGTATCCAATGTGAAGCTTAGATAACTTGGAATTAAGCATTTTGTGGCCTATTGTGGTTAATGTTCTTGCGTTTCAGATGTCTGAGCACTGATTGGAGCTTAACTTCCAAGATAGGCTCTAATCTAAAGTTACAAATTTCTCATTCCTATTATTAAAAACCATCCTATGCTTCATTTGGAATCGCACCATTTGTAACATGCATGAATAAAACTGCCAGATTTCTTGGAACATTTATTTTCTTTGCTTTAGACAGATGAGGGAAGAGATCTCTAATTGATTTTATGTACAAGGGATGATGCCTTTTAATATCTAAACATGAAGCAGATGTGGAACTTTTCAGAGTTTCCAGGTACTGGAGACGTGATAAAATAGTTGTTGCAATGCAGAATTGTTGTGATTAGCTATAGCAATGTGATTTTAGTATTTAGAGTCACCAGTTGGCTGTTAGAGTCTCCTTATAACAGGCTCTAGTTAGTACAGTCTTTTTCAGTCTGAGGATGTGGTAATGTCACAGGTATCACAGGCAAACTGATTTTGCAAGAAGGAATAAAGAAATCTTTGTTATAAGCTCCATGAGAAGCCAGGGAAGCGTAGCAGCCATCAGCAGAAATGGAGTGGGGCTGTATATATGTTCAAAGTGCAATTGTTATAGGCATCTACCGTGTGTCAGTTGATGCATCTTTGTTTTCATGAGGGTTCACGCAAGATCTTGTCAAAGGGCCATGTAGAAGATATTCTGAGAATGTGCAAAGGAAAGAATATATCTTTCAAAAAAATGCATTCAACTAAATGTTCACTCCAGGCAATTGAATGAGAGCCTTTGTATTTAACCAAATGCACTTTATTCTGTCTTTTATGCTGTAATTTATTCTCATAGCATGCTGTAAAGTCCTGCCTGAAGTGTCTATTCTTAGCATAAAACTGTTTGTCAAATTTCCATTAAGCTTCAGGTGAAAAATTAATGAGCCATTCACTTCAGATATCTCAAAACTAATACTGTTTTATTATTAATGCAGCAGAAAGTCAAAGATGTGGGTATGTACAGCTGGACTTTACATTTTATCATAAATTTTGAGGGCCTTCATTAAAACTGTTTCAAGTCATATGAGGAATTACTGTAGTGAGTGTAATCAATAAACTTTTTTAGCCCATTGGGTTTGTTAACTTTTGAGTTTTATTTTAGTTATTCTTTTAGAGGACTACTTTAATAAAGAGATAATGGTTAAATACTTTGCCTTTTTCAGTTTATCTCTGAGTCTGGAGAATTTGGAGAATCTTCTCCAAGGAGTCTGGTGGTAGAAGAGCTGGATGGAAACTGGCAAAGTGCTTCCAGTGTATTAGTTTCCTAATGAAATTGTGTTACACGGTTTTTGTGAATGGTATAGGACAAAGCTCATTAGTTTTGTTGTTATTGTTTGGTTGGCTTTTTTTTTTTCCTTTTTTTTTCCAAAAAGGGAGCAGAAAGATTGAACTTTAAAGTATTGGCCTTAGAAT
>JAVCKT010015023.1:0-12733 GCA_032273925.1 Rhynchotus rufescens
TGATGAAAATTGCTTGACCACAGGGTCCACATTGTATTAAAAAAAAAAAAATAAAAAAAATAAATCTTCCATGTCTGTGGTCTTGGTTCAAAATCCGGTGCAGGACAATGGGCCCGGAAGCGGCCGTCCCATGGGAGCAGCGTGCGGCAAAGCCGCGTGCTCGTGCTGCGCAGAAGGGCAGAGCGTCTCCGCCTTGCAGCTCCTGTCCTAGCAGCACCTCATGGTCTTTTTCTAGCTCTAGAGAGAGAGGAAGAAGAGCACATTTATTTACTTGTTGATGCTTCTCATGTTTTTTATGTGAGCCTGGGCAATATTAATTTTAGTTGTCAAATAAAACTGTGAAATAAGGAATAATTGTTATTACTTCATCCTTAGTGCTGTCCTTGCTGAAGATTTCAGTGGCTAGAAGAATAAATTTAAATCTTCATCAAAAATAACTAGTAAGGCCAAACTAATTGGATCGGTGGTTTGAAATTACTACCTTGAATTTTACCCACTTCTGGGTTGCTTCAGTCATTCCTACCTGCGCTATGCACGGTGCAATACTGTACAAACAATTTGGAGACTGAAGCTGCAGCTGAAGTACGTGCAAAAGAAGGGAGATCTGCTTTTGTTTGTTTTGCTGTAGAGAAGAGTGTTTCTTTCTAAGGAAGATGCTAAAGACCATTCATAAAGATCTGACATGCTCTTAGCATGAATTACATTTTTTAGACTGCTAAATTTCCAGTAGCATTAAATCTCCCATCCCATAGAAATGCTAGTGCTTTAGGGAGAAAAATTTTCCTTCTTATTGTATTATCTATCTATGTATGTGTCTACCCATTATATATAAAATATTGCATATATCAGTGTTAAAATTGAAAAAAATGAAATATTCCATGAAATAAAAGATAGTGAACTATTGTTTTCTATCACTGAAATCATCACTTTTCTATGCACTTGACAGTTGACTTCTTACAAGAAACCTCCAGAAATTACAAGAGGGCATTTCAATCCCTGCAGCCCAGTATTTCCAAGAAGAGAAAAAGCCAGAGAGCTGCCTGAGGATGGCCACCTTTATGTGCCTCATTCCCTGTTTCAGGGCAGCAAGAGTAATTCTTCACTGGTACCACCTGGAAATGGGGCAGTGGCTGCTAATTCTTCGGAGCCTGAAGATATAGATAGTGACACTGGGAAACACACAGCTCAGCGCTGGGATGAGAAAAAACAGGAAGATACCTCTGAACAAGAAGATCTCAAGAGGAAGACAAAAGTGCAGTCATCTGCAGATTTGGAGGTGAAAGAGAAAAACACAAGGCACCTAAAAGAAAAACGTGAGCAGGAATTAAAGGAGGCAAAAAGGAGGATAACCAGGAGACTGACGCTCTGCACAGAACTGCAGCCCACATTATGTGATTCAACCAGGGCAGACCTAAGTGGAGCCAGTCCAGAGAATCAACCCAGAAGAGCGATGGGGCTCTCGGAGGAGAAGGATGTTGCTGGGAGAAAAGAAGTGTTCAAAGCGCCCAGTTGTCCCATGCCTCTCTTGCTGGAGAACCGCGCTCTGCCGCCGGCTTTGCCGGGTGACACCAAGGGTGCCAAAGAGCGGCTGGCCAGCCAGCCCAAGTCGCCGCTGAGGCTGATTGCCAGCGCCATAAGGAGGTCCCTTTTAGATCCCCTGAGCTCCTCCCCAGAAGGGCCGAAGCAGAACTCGGACAGCAAAGCCAAAGCCTCCACAGAACAGACTTTCTTCAGCTTCCCTAATACCCGTGGCCATTCCCTGAGCCAGCTGAACAATAATAGAGCTAGTAACACACAGTCACAGGAGCCTAAAGTAGGCAAACAGGCAGCAGAACATTTAGGAAACAGGAGCCTAAATCCATGTAATTCTTCTGTTGTCCCCGAAGAGAAACCTCCAGGGGATGGCACCCAGGAGGCAGCTTTTCCAGTCTACAATCCTCATAGCATGCCGTCCATGATGGCTAGTAGACCTCAGAAGTCACCTTGCTCTGCTAGGATGGAGGATGTGCCAGGACTTCTAGAAAAGTTCACATTTAAAGAGACTCCTCCAAGGGCTCCTATGGATGATCTATTTGTTTGTGATGATGTTTCACCCCCAGAGTGCAAAAAGAACCTCTCCAAAGACAGCCTGGATGATTCCACACAGAAGAGTAGTCTTGGGATGTTCTTTGAAAGGTTGAGAAGCAAAGTTAATGAAAGAGAAAGGAGTTCCTTCATGCCATCTCTGCCTTTCACTAAGGACAGCTCTCCAGAAGACAAGCTAAGCTATCCTTCCACAGGTGAGGACCTGAGTAGGACTATTTATTTCTGTTTGTTTAATTTATAGTTACCCTTTACATAGGAAGACTTAACAGCAGGAATGGTTGCTGCTGTGACATTGAGTGTGTTGTGATAGGGGGAGCAAAGCAGGCAGGCGCAAGGACTGGCCCTGGGGACTCCAGCGCAGTGTGAAGCGTGTTAGGTAGCCTTTAAGCCAGCTCAGATACTGCAGTAGCAACAGGCTTTGGTCTGTGCATCTGCTTTCCTAGCAGGCGTCTCTTCATCCCTATATGCTGCCATAGGGATCGCACTGCAGACGTGCTCACGGGGCCTTGGCGGTGTCATCAATGGCCCCTTGTACTTCTGTCTAGAGAGGAGAAATTACCTTGTTAACCTACTCTGGCCTATTTGTGAATCTGTTACTTTGAGCAGTGGTTCAAAGGCATCAATTTTCATGTTTGTTTGCAAAAGCAAGATTAATATTAAAATTGCAAATAAGGCTAGGAGATATTAGTATCAGAAAAAGAGCGATCTGAGTAATCTGAGCGTGAGCTTGGAAGGAATAAAGTGCAGCAAAGACCAGGTATAAAATATGAGTATGAGAGCTATACCCACCTGTGTTTCTACCTAATCCATCTTTCTATCACCCCACTGTACAAAGTCACAGTAATTAATTCAATAAGCTATTGATTTTTTTGGGCCACTCATTTGTGGCTTGCCTTATTAAATTGTAACCCAACCTGCAGCATTAAAATAACAATTTGTGTGTGAAATAACATATGTACAATGAGCAGAGAAAATACAAAGCCATGTAAGTTTGTTAAGCTGCCAGCTCCTTTTTTTATCCCTTTTGCTTGAGGAGTACTGCACAGTGGGGAAAATCTCCTCACTGTGTGTGAGATTTGATCTGAAGCTCATTGAAATCAATAGAATGGCTGAATCCTCTTCTGAAATTTTGGATCAGACTTTTGGAGCATCCTTTTGCTAACAGCTGACAAAACTAGGAGCTCCTGTTGGTTTAGAGGATGCTAATGACTGCACTGAAGTGAGAGAGAGATTATTACAATACTAACGTATTACAACAAATATGCTGCATTTCTAAGTGAACTGGCGGATGTTTAAAGTCACTTTTAGGTACAAAAACTTATTCACACCACAGCAGGTAGAAGGGTGGGTAGAGAAAAAAAAAAAAAAAAAAAAAAAGTCTTTTTCCAAGAAGTTCTGGGCTCAGCAGACTGTTTCTTCTCTTGTACTGATATGTATATGTGGTAGCCAGTTCCAGGATAGGTTTTTAATGAGATGCAAGTGTAGATCCAGGATTTAGTTTACTTCAACTTGCAGACAGAGCTGCCCAAGAAGGTAATTGTTTATTGGCAGATTCTGGTGACTCAGGCTTTGCTTCTTGGTAGTCATGAAGAGCTGGAAGAAATATTTGTTTTACTGACAGAGCCTGTAAAGCATGAAAACACTTAGGAAAGTCTCTTGGATTGGATGAGAATTACAAAAATACTGAAACCTGCTCTTTGTACAGCGGCAGAAGCTGTTGCAGCTTGTGCTGCTTCTCAGGCTTGAACTGTCCAGCAGCAGGTTCAGGACCTTTTGAGGCAAGTGGGAGCTACGGCTGTATTTTGTTTACATGGCTTGTTTAATTAAGCACAGCTAGCAGTTCAGCTGGTAAGAAACAAAGTCATGTTAGGAACCCTGTTTGGATTTTGCAGTTTCAGATTAGCGAAGGAGTTACTTGCTGACATTTTAGATTCATCTGTGACTCCCATTACTACCCAAATTCCCTGAGGGCTTTTCTCCAGGCTGGGGGGTAGGTGGCACAAGGGCTGTGCACTTCGGCTGAGGGAGAGTCTTTGAGATCCACTTTAGGGAACCAAGGAGGAAGGAACTGGCTGTAGGCACAAATTGTAATTGCATAGATGTCATTTATCTTGCGTCTTTTAGCATATGTGCGTGAGGATACCAGGTCCCAATGTAAACAACTGGATGTTCCCTACAAGTCTGTACATAGTAATGTAGCATGTGGTACTGTCGTACTCGATCCCATGGATTGCTGTTCACTCCCCTGTGACTTTACGATGGTAAATGGGTGTGCTGGGAAGGGCCCTTGCCCAAGCTGCTGGCAGCTACAGTGTCAAGTAGAAGTTTTCGGTGGTGTCAGTGCTTGAAATGTCCCTGCAGTGAAGGGTGCTGGAAACCTCACCTAGCTGTCAGCACGTGCAGCTAGAGCCATCGCACACGTGTTCCTCACGTGTTGGGAATGTTGGGAAGCTGGTTCACGCAGAGGCATCGGCTTGCTCATGAGGTGTCCCTTGCCTGAGCTCTTCTGGGAGGTCAGTGGCCTTCCCTCTGTTGCAGGAAGGCGAGCAGCCTCCGTCGCAGCCCCGGGAAGGGGGCAGGTGCTCCATTCCCCTGCGCTTTGTGACACATCTTAAATTATTGATGTTGCCGCACAAGGAGGATGCAGGGAAGCAGTCACTTATTCCCACAGCCAGAGAAGAAAGGGAGCGTGTAATTGATTGTGCCGCCAGCGCTCCGGGGCATCCCGTTCCGCTTGCCCAGGGCGCTGGGTTCCCTGGCAGCGCGGGTCGGGCTCTGCCGAGGGGCTGGAGCAGATGAGTCAAGTTTTCCAAGGCAGGAGCGTGGCCCGGAGTCCCCCAGGAATCCGTCACCTCCGGCGCCCGCGGGACCTGGAGGTGCGTGCGGCTGCCGGCCCCACGAGCTCGCAGCTTTGGGGAGGAAAAGGACTTGCTGTTCCTAAAATCCAGGTAGGGGAGGAAAATCAGGAACTCCACCCCAAAATACACGGCTTTGCTCTCACTGATTCTTTCCCGAATCTTGATTTTTAAATTATGCCTTCAGACAGAAGCCCTATTTCAGGATTGAGAACCTGAAAGGATGAAGCAACATTTATACTGAGACCGCAGGAAGGGGATGTTCATCTGCACGCAGCTTGCGTGTGGAAAGCCAGCTGCTACCTAGCAGATACTGAGAGAAGTGCCACTGATAGCCTTAAAAATGTGCATTTCCAAGATGTTGCCCAGATGTTAATCATTAACACTGGAGCAGGTTGAAGTGTAGAGACAGATGTTCCAAGAGCAGTTTTATTTTCTTAAATAAAGAGAATGAGGCTATGAATTAGACAAATTAAGAAGAAATTCAAATATTTACACCCAGTTGAAACAAGATGTTGGGAAAACAGGCATGATAAAATTGCTGCAATTAAATGTAATTTAATTTGTAGTTCTGAGAACATGCTTCTTCCAAAGACAGCTTTTGGGCTTTCCTTATGGAGTGCATTGTTGTGATGTATGGATTTTCCTGACTTATTATGGCATTTTAATCAACAGTTCAATGATGTGATAATATTCCTAAAGCAGAAAAATAAGTGACGTTTGTTTAGACATAATTAATGAAATATTTATGTTGCATGAGGCTGTGTGATAAAACCTTGTTCTCTTAGTCCATTTGCTTCTGATTACATTTGTGATTTTTTTATATGACCAGACATTCTGACGCCAACTATTTTACACTGAGCAGATGTCATGTAGTAAAAATGGGTGCCAGATGCTACAAGCCACATAAGGGTAATTTGTTTAAGAGCTGGCTCAGACTTTTTGCGTTCAATTACACTGTATAGTGAGCCTTATACAGTCATTTAGGTAATATGGCTAACTTGAGATATGCATTTTAATGAATGTTGAATGCATTCAGAACAGCATGTCACATACATGGAGCTTAAGGACTTAATTGGTTTGTATATAATGCCAAAAAAAATCAAATATAAACAGGCAGAGTGCTTGACAGTGACCGAAAATTTAATTAACACAATCATCCAAATTTCCAAACTGCTCTAGGTGCTGCTGATTAGAGCTTGAGGCATGTGCAAAGTGTCTGTACAAGCTAAAGAGTAATAATTTCACCAACTATTCTTACATTTTAGGCTCGGAACACCTGCCTGTCAGAAGACAAGCTGCTGAGTATTCTTCTTCCTCTGATGATGAATTTGAATCCAAGCTTTCATTAACACAGAAGGTAACCTTTACTTTGATACTTCCTTGACTGGACTGTATTTAAAATTCATTATATGAATTTGATCTAAATTTAACACACAGCAATTTTTCAAAGTGGGGATTGGAACATTTGCTCAGAAGAGATACATTGTTGTGGATAAAAAGGATATTAGAATTCTTTGACAGATGGACATCAAAATTTCTTTTTCCTCTTAGGATCTTTAATTCCCCCAGGTAACACCAATGTTGACAGAGAAGGTCTTTCTTTGAAAAACAGACATATTTTACTGAAAACGCTTTGAAGTTGCATTCTTAAGTGTTTTTAATATGTAGCCCAACAAGAAAACCATTGAAAAAATTAAACCAAGCAGATGCAGATTTCCCTTGGGGTAACAGGGCTTCCTTTGAGAGGCCCTGCAGGCAGCCTGCATGGCACACACTGAGTTTCCCCCATCAGTGCCAGTGCACGAGCCGTGCAGGTGCAGCCAGGCCGGGCTCCCTCGCCAGGGCCCTCGGGCACCGCTGCCCTGTGATGCTCCCCTCTGCTCTGGGGGCTTCTCGACGTGAGATGGGGCTTGGGGTGGAAACCAGGCGGTGATGCCCCACGGAGCCAAAGCGCCCGGACAGGGTCTTGAGGGGGTGCTGGTGATGGCAGAAGGGTGGGCTGGCCAGTGCCCAGGTAATGAGGGGCTTTCTGGCTTGTTTGTTTGTTTTTTCAACTTTTATTCTGCTCGTGTGTTGTGTCCCCTTGTAAGGGGGGAAGCTGGGGCCTGGAGACAGCACGAGGGAGCGGGTCAGCCCCTGGGGTGCCCAGGTGCTCTGCAGAGGTGCCTCTCTGAGGTGCCTGGCCCTCTGTGAAAGGCTGCAGAAGTGTGTAATGGCCTCACTGTGCTGTGGTTGCCTTCACTCCTGTAGGCAGAGAGCAGCCTCAGAAGGAGAAGGAAGCTGGAGAAGGAGACAAAGCAGCTGATGAAACAAGAGGAGCTGAAGAGGCTTCACAAAGCACAGGTGAGGGGGGGTTGCATGTCCCATTTGCCTCTCAGAGGGCCGAGCAGGGAGGAGAGGTACCAAGAGGGGACAAACAAACACCAGCCCCTGCTCTGCACCTTGGTGCCCTGGTTTCTGTGCTGAAATCCACCCGAAACATCACAGCGGTGAAGGGTGTGGGACGGGGCAGCACACATCTGCATATGCAAACCCAAGTTTGTTGCAAGAAGATTAACAAGTTGTTTCTCTGATTTTAAAACCAAAATCCAGGCATCTCTCCATCTTTGCAAAATATAAAGTGGGAAAGGAGACAACTTTTGTGTTTGAATCACAATGGATCTTAGGAAATACAAATATCTAACCTTTGTTATTTAATCAATGACAGAAGGTACAAAATCATGGCAAAAAATGTCTAACTTAAATTCAAAGTAAGAATAACTATGTTACAGTTTTGATCCAAGAGGTGTAAATGACCTCAAGGTAAAATTAGATAGGTATTGGCCTTCTCTGAGCTTGCTGCTGTATAGAAATAATGTTAAAGTCCAATCTTTTCAAATTTTTGTCTGAGAGGCTGCTCCTGAGTGTTTGGTTTGCTACGTCTAATGTAGCCTGAAACCCAAACTGCTGGCTGCTTCCCTTTGGCCATTCCATCTTTAAAGACGTCTATACCCATTATCCATATGCACCTCAAAAATCTTTGTTTTGAAGGGAATGGGTCAGTCGATGCAAAAGTCCTTTATGTAGTACCCCTAAATTGTCACTTTTATTTATGACTTATGACTATTATGACTATTTTTATAGTAACTGTGGTTATTAGTCTCTTTTCATCTTGTGTGACAAGCTTATGTGAGGTGTAAAAGCAAAACCAGCAAAAGCCCCATGGATAACGAAGTGGCTAGCAAGGCTTTTTAGTCTAAATCTTCAGTATCTAGATGAGCTTTATCCTCATAGCATCTCGGAGTGTGGACTCTGAATGGGTATTTACCTTTCTCATCCTAGGAGCTGTGGAAACATTGTGATTTCCCTGCTACAATGGGAAAACTAAGGTCTTTAGTACCCAAGATATTTATCTGTATAAAATTACAGATGGATACCTAGCGGAATTATTAAATTGCTTTAGGCACCTAATGCGCTTAATGAATTTGAAAATCCTATGAATCCTGAGACCTGTTCAAGCTATTTCTTTATCCACTGACAATGTCCTTTGCCTCTGAATTTTTAAGCTGTGTCTGTAGCTTTCATGTTATTCTAATTTTGCAGGCAATCCAGCGCCAGCTAGAAGAACTGGAGGAAAGACAAAGAGCTCTAGAAATTTTTGGTGTTAAATTGGAGAGAAAACTAAGAGGAGAATCAGGTAAATGAAGCAGAGTGCTTGTTGTTGCTCAAAAAAACAAAAGAACTTTTAAATATAAAGGGAGTTTATCAATTGAGGTAGAAATAGAGTTCAGTGCAAAACTATAGCTCAGTTATTTTACTTGGTTTTAAGACTGAATCTATTTTTCCCCGCAAGTTTTTGCTTTTTAATCCCATCCCAAGTTTATTTTCATCTTCTGCAGGGCATCAGTGAGGTTTCTAGGTTTCTAAGTGTTACGCAGCCAGCCACCTGGGCCTGGTAACAGAGTCCTTGGTGACTTCTCCAGGGTGCGAGATGTCACTAATACGATTGCAGCCGTGGCCAAGCTGTAGGAACCACGCCGTGTACCTCCTTCCCTTGGGGTAGGAGATGACTAGGGATTCCTCTAGCCTCAGGCAGAGCATCCATTTCCCCTTCTCTGAGAGGCAACTACACAATGCAGAACACTTGGAAGTGTTTTGGATAGTGCCCTCTTAGCTAGCTAACCTGGCAAAGGCACCGCAATGCTGGTTTTCTTAAATGCCATACCTTTTGGGCTGTTTATCACCACAGTTCTAACGCTGAGCTGGCCACCTTGGCAATAGCATTGGGCCAAATTAAAAGCAATTAGAACTTTTGTATTTCTCTTATTTTAACTGTTTTTATAAATAACATTTGAAATAAGTTAGCACTGTTTAAAAAGACTAACTTTTTTTTTTATGAAAAGTATAGCAAGTTATGAAATGAGACCCACTTTACCATCTTTAAAAAAGTCTCCTTGGGAGGCACGGAGGGTTTGGAGTGTTAGCTTGTTTTCCATTGCTGGTGATCTGCAAAAGGATGTGGGGTTTTTTTAGACACCAAAAATATGGGGGGGTCAAGAGGCTGCTAACTCTTGGGAGATGCAGAATACGAGGATAAATGGCCTAGAGCCACCTCTCGTTTCTGCTGTTTTGACAATCATTTCCCAAAGAAGGCTGCCTGCCAAGAGACTGATGCTTCTCATTCTCTTCCCGTCCTTAGTAATTGAATTGCCCTCATTAAGGTGAAAGTACTATTTTTTTTTCTCCTGTTGATTGTTTGTGCGTTGGTGGCACCAGTTACAAATAGGACAGATCCTGCAGTGTAGGATGTTACTGTGGCTCAATAACATATGGTGTGAAAGCATGAAGCCCCAGGTCTCCCAAAGCAGGCAGCAAAATGCGAGCGCTTTGTTGCTTGTAACAACATATGCGTAATGATGCAGGAATCAGCCAGCTTAATATTGCATTCAACCTTTTTAAAAATAATGGCCATTATTGCTTAATGAGTGACCAGTGCTTATTAGGTTAAGTTGTATTTAAGGAGGTCTGTGCTTATGTAATTCAAGTGATTTAATAGGTATTATTAAGGTAATTAGAAAGCGATCACAGTTCAGCAATAATATTGAGCTGCAAAGGTTGTGAATAACCAAATTCAGAGACAGGCCTGCAAACACTAGTCTTCAGTGACATTTACGCAACTCTCCTCTAATAATTATGTAAGCAGGGAATGAATGGCCCCTTTGTTAGTGGGACTTATTCATTAGCTCCTGAACTGAATTAGGAAAGAACATGTGTGGGTGTGAAACAACTGCCATGAAGACTGATGAGCAAAATGAGGCTTTGATGGTCTTCTAATTGTAGTGACAATTCATGTATCAAAAAAAAGGAAATAATCAGTCCTATGAATAATTTTTTCATGCTCCTTATTGCCTTTATTCTGGTTCTAAATACCAAGTAATCATTAATGTTCTACAGTTTCTTTTTTTCCATAGACATTTGTAGAGGCTTACAGAGATTTTTCCCTCAAGAAAATGCAAAAATAAAGATTCTTAAAAACATGTTTTCTAGTGAAGATAGTGTAACAGATCAGTTGGCTAAAATTATGAAGGAATAGCGACTGTGAAGGCTTTGCTGAAAGAGAATCTCCCTTCTCTGCAGCGAAGCAGCACTGGGCTGCAAGCTCTCTGGGAGGGAGGCCACCTTTTGCTACCTGCTTGCGTAGCACCTAGCACAGCGGTGCCCTCGCCTCCCAGGGCTACAAAAAGTCCATATAATGATAGTTAGGAAAGGCTGTACTGCAGCCTTTCAAGCCGATCAAGGCTGATGCAGATTTAAAGACCAGTTGGCAAATGAATGGGAATTTGTAGGGGATTTGATTGTGTGTGTGGAGCCCACTGGGACAAGGGACTAAGTTGGTACTTGCCAGCTTGTACATCTTGAGGTCTGGCTGTGTAAATGGGATAGCCATTTATGTATATGATTCAACTGCTGGAGCCCAGGAGCAACAAAAAACCTGTATCTTACCAAAGAGGAACTAAGAGTGTCCTTTGAAAAACAGACTAGAAGACTACCTGAAGGAGGGAGAAAAAGAGACCAAAATAGAAGTGTTTTCAAGGTGTGGGAGGGGAGAATATTCTTTTCCTTAGCTTAAAATCTAACATCTGTTCAACTACAATGAACGATAGCACGCAACCAAAGTGAGACAGAAATGTTATTCAGGACAATATTGATATTAATAATCCAGTGCAAATAAATGTACCTAGGGTTCACCTAGCTTTGCAAATGAGCATCATTTAATTCATTATAACCGAATGAGCATCATTTAAGTGGGAGTTGCTGTAGAGATGCAGTAATGTACATTTACCTCTTGTATTTTATAGATTCAGGCTCCCAAGATGAAACTCAGATGTTGCATGAGTGGTTTGAGCTGGTTCTGGAGAAGAACAAACTAATGCGTTATGAGTCTGAACTCTTGATTATGTAAGTAAGGATAAGGAGTAATAGCAGTAAAGATGTGAAGGGGAGAGGGGAAAAGGTGCCTGCGTTGATCTGGAACAATGATATTTCCCTCCTGATACGAGTCCTTCCTGTTACTGAGGCTACGTTGCCGCTTTGTTCTCCAGAACGTGCCAGCACACGGAGAACTTGCACTTCTCCTTTTCTTCTTGCTGGATCCTACCGTAAAATATCTACAGACTCTTCCGAACAGGGATTTTCAGTTGACTCTTCCACATCCTTTCCTTTCACAGTAGTTCAACTATTTCAGTCCTTTAAGATGCTATGAATCAGTATTGTTCATGGGCATTCTGCCTTTCCCTAGTGTGGTCTAATGAACAATTGAGCATCTTCTACAGAAGAAAAATAGCCTGACAGTTTTATCTCAATTTTTATGGGAGGAAACATCTAGGGATTCACTACAGAGATGATGCAAGTGATACACAAAGTAAATAAAGTCTGTCTTGGATGCCATTTTTTGCAGTTGATGGAAATGACATTGGCTGTACCTCCCTCACCTCACCTCCCTGGAAATGTACTCAAAAGATAAGTGTAGGTGACTTCCAGCTGTTTTCTCCACGCACACTAATTCTGTGGCTGTGTGGGATGGTGATGGGAGCTCTGGGGCTCCAGGCTTTCACTCAGGCTTAGGCCACGTTTGTTGTTCCTGTGCTGCACAGCAAATGGCCCCGTGCTGCGCGCGGAGGAGCCACCAACGGCTAGGAAACCTGCTGATCCCTCCCAGCCGCTGCCGATGCCGCTGGGGCACAAATCCTTCCTTTCTCCTCAGATTGTCTTGGGCTTTGGGGCAGCAGTGCTGCCTGCTAATGCTGCCTGAAAAGCAGGCAAAAGAGCAAAACCAAGCTGCTTTTAGCAACACAGGACTGTTTTGGAAAAATGCTCTTTTCTGTATGTACTCACAAGTGACAATTCCCTTGCTGGAGGAGCCACTCCTGTGCAGAGGGCCTAGCAGGACACTTCATTTGTGGGAATGCTCAGTCGTATTCAGAGTCACGTTTTTGGTACAACTAATAAAGCACAGCTGCACAGAAGCCTTATTGTTGCAGTGTCAGCAGGAGGTTTGATAGATTTGGCAAAAGGTGGCACTGGTACTTCTGGTGTGGTGCTGGGTATGATGGATTGGATGAAGCTTTTGGGTTTGACTGGTTGCAAGGAGAAAATGATGGGTGTATAAAATACATATAAAAATTATTATAGCCGAGAATATATTTATAAATATCTGTAGTAGAAGTGTAGTAGTAAAAACAGGAATAGTAGTAGTGAGGAGGGTAGCAATAAATGAGGATGTTGTCACTTATTTTCCATATTTTAGGTTA
>JAVCKT010015027.1:0-15693 GCA_032273925.1 Rhynchotus rufescens
ACCTTTCTGTGTGGGCATTTATAAATCATGAAATGGTCATTGGATCTTTTCACTCAAAGATTATAGTGATGGTTAAATGATAATTAGTCTTGAAACACTAAATAAACTATTTAATGGTTATGTCTCTAATCAACAGGACTAAACAAGCTGGAGGCAAGAGAACCACTTTTTTGTACGACATATGTATGATATTATGATTGAAATAGCTACAAAATATTTACATAACCCATTCTGCAATTCAAGAAAAATAAAAGCAATAACTCGTCTTTTTATTATCTTTTTATTATCCTTTTTATTATCTTTCATTAATATTTATTTATTTATTTCATTATTTATTTAATAATGACCTTTAATGTTGTTGTGGCCCTTAGGTTACTTCAGATCCCTTAAATGTGAGAACTTAACTGCTAGTTCTAGGTTCAATTCTGCTTCCATCTTTTTGTACTGTGAGACTCCAGTAGGGCAAAATCTCATACAAAAATGTACTTTACTAAGCACTTAAAAAAATTTGGTGCCACTCTATCTATAGATATAGAGGTATTCAAATAATATGAAGTTTAATATTAGAAGAAATGAAAGAAGAATGTGTTTTATGTTGCCATAAATAAGGGAGAATAGCTTATTAAATAGCCAGAATTCGAGGAGCTGTAGAGAACTACTGGGATATAGATGCACCATGTGAGAATTTATTGACAAACATACAATTAGAGCATTTCATGCAAATTAAATTTCAGCATTAAGTCATTTCAAATGTAAGTCAATTCTAAAAATAAGTCATGATGAATTCTTACTGTATCTAGGCTTAAATTATAGATATTTATGATTCCTATTTTCCATGAGTTAAAATTAATATTGCTATGTCTATGGATAACACCCTTCTTTTTAACTGTATTTGAAGAAACATCCTGCTTTCTCATAGCCTTTATCTAGTGAGATGTGCAGAGAGGGTAGCTGGTCATTACTGTAGTGCTTGTCAAGAGCAAAGTCGATTGCATATACTTTGTCTTCTGTTTCTATTTTGAATTCCTCATGGAAAATGATGCACACTAGGCAGGTTTACGTCTCTAACATGCCAGTATGCTGTCAGTGAATTTGTCTAGACTTAGTTCTGGTGTCAGAGGTGTTTCCCTCGTCACACACAATAAACAAGAGCTGCTACCGTAAACTATTTTAAGCAGATGTTGTTTTCCAGGAAAAATTAATAAATTTTAAAAGGCACCTATATTTAGATACACTGTTGATAATAGTTCTTGAGAGCTGAAAACAGCCTCTTATGAGTCTTCGGAATATACTAGGTATAAGATGCTTTTTTTTTTTTTTTTTTTTTTAAATAACTGTACAGTCTGTTTTATACCTATAAAACATATGTCCATTTTGAAGAGTTGTTCAAGATACATGTCAAGATTGCAGTAAAGTGATTTAAATGTTGAGGGCTTCTGGCTTTTTTCTCATCTTCTATCTTTCCTGTTTTGCCATTATCTTCTCTTTCTTTATCCATCTTCTCCATACCTCTCATCTCTCAGTCATTTCTCCTTTTTGCATCTCTCCTTCTGCTATCTTGCCTCCTCTTCTCCACTTTCTTCATTCCAGTCATCTGGCATCAAAATACTCTTTAGGTAGTCTGCAAGGAGATTTGCACATTTTTGAACTTTTGAGATTCCTCAAACACAGATGATTTTGTGCCTTTGTGGGCCTCTGTTGTGAGACACTGTGGATCTCTGGTCTTGTTTCATACAGATATGAATGTACATACTGTTCATACAGCTATATATCACTGAACATCTGGACTGGAGGCTTCCAGAAATGGTCAGACCCATCAGAGCTCTGAGCAACAACTGAGCAGTCTGTGTTACTGTAGCAGAATTAACTCAGGAAACAATTAGCAGAAGGATGGAAAATGTTTCTCAAGCTCTACATTGGACCTTTGGCACTGTGAATGACAGCTGAAGAAAGGCTTTAATAGCATTTAATTCAATATCTGCAAGAAACCAAAGCCAGGAAAAAAAAAACAGTCTGAAAATAGCCTTGTTTCTGAGCACAGCTAGTTCAGAATACTTGGTGGATTTTAGCATTTTTATTTAACTTGGATAGATGGAATTAATTTTTAAAGTGCAGTGTAGCAATTTGAGAAGGCCTGTATTCCACGTAAAAATGAGATGCTTGAACAATGTATTATTAGAAACACGATCTATCAGTTCTGGGAGAGAGTACACGGTTGCTGAGGTTTGGAACAAAGCTCTTTTCCAAGGGCCTGAAGACTCAGGACGGCCTGTCCCCGCCGAGCACTGCCCTGTTCATACTGTGTTATATAGGAAGCTGCCAGTGTTTGAGGGACTCAGTAAAGGAAAAAGAGAAGAGGGCCTGCACAGCCTGGGGAGGTGTGCGTGCTGGGCAAAGGCCACGTCTGGCCTTTTGAAAGAGGATTGCAAACAGCAGAGAATTTCTCTCTTGGCGTGAGTGAGCGGCGTGCACTCATTCTTGAGGTAGTGTGTTGACAAGGGTATTCCCGACATGGAGGCATCTTTTCTAAGAGTAGTGGTCTTGGTGATGGAATTAAAGGTAAATGGAAATATTTAAGGAAATATTTCCTTAGTTTTTAATTGGGAAACAGATGCAAAGACTTTGGATTAACAGAAATAGTGACATTAGCTCCAGAGACAGCTGCAGAGAAAGCAAATGCTGAAACTCATGATATTCAATGGTGATTTTATAACTGGTAAGGGAGACTGTCAGGTGACAGCAGACAAGCAACTAATTGAAAAAGCTCACTTGTAATAGGAAAAGTAGCCAATACTGTGCTTAAAGTATACCAGAGCTTTGGTCTGCATCAAAGGACACACTCATTGAACACAAATGAGGCTTCCTGATGTGTCTGGGAGGATGGATCGTTCTGCTCTGTGTAAAGATATCCAGAGCTATATGTAGGGTTTTAAACACTAAATACACCACCCTGCCATTATTCATTGTCCTGGGAAAATTCCAGATACATTGTCACTCTGGCAAACAGCAGAGGAAAGGGGAAATAATATTGCAGGACAAAATTTAAAAAGTAAAATATTTATATACTGTTTAAATGTATGAAAAGGAAATAGCCCCCAACCAGATGCAAGAGGGGGCATCCTAGGAAAATAGACGGCAAACACTGTTTTTTTTTCTGTTTGAAAAATAGGGCTGTAAGTTGCCCTTTGAAAAAAAAAAAAAAAAGAAAAAGAAAAGAAAAAATATATATATTTCACATTCAGCTCAGCATTTGCTGTGAGAAGCATTGCTTCCTTTGTGCTTTTTCAAGCAGTTCTGGCACCCTAGGAAAATATTGGGGTAGAAAAAACGTTTTGATCTAAGGAGGCGCAAACAAACAAAAATGCTTCAAGGAGCTTTGGAAAAAGATAGATGTAGAATTCTACTAGTAGCATTGTGAAAGTAACAAAAATAGCACACTTGGGAGAAAAGTTAATGCAGCAAGATGAACAGGCGGAATGTCTGCTGCAGTAAAGGAGGGCTACAAAGGTTTCTCAAAATGTCAAACTGTCTCAAAAATATGTAACTAATCTAGCTGAGTGACAGGTGTATGGATGTCAAGTGGATATGGTATAATAATTTTACTGGAGGAAAAAATGGCATATGGATACAATTAATAAAGAGAAACTCATGACTGAAACTCTGAGGGAGAAACAACAACAACAACAACAACAAAACAATGTTAAGTTGTCTGTAAATTCCTTCACTCAGGGAACTGACCTTAATCCTTGATCAAAAAGGAGAAAATAGTGACCTACCTGTCATGAGCAGATCCAAAAAATAATATCAGTATAGTCAAATAAGGAAGGAAGCTTTACATCATTAGCACTACAATCAGAAACTCATCATAAATGACCCAATGCCTTTGAGAAATGAGCCAGTATAACCTATTTCTCTTTCAGTCCATGAAAATAACCCCATTATTATTTTTTTCAGATGGTTAGGTAAGATTTGCTAGGGAAGCATAATTCTGAGAGAACAAAAGTGACTGCAGAAAGACACTCAAGCTCTTCACCAGAAATACAGTAGAGCAAAGTCAAGAGCTACTTCAATCACATGGTAGTTTGAATTTGTTCTTCTTTTTCAGCCTTGCAGACACCTGTTTGGTAATACATTGATGTTAAGGATGATCTCTACAGAAAATGTTCTTTGAGATAGCCTAGTAACTATCCTCCACTATCAGAATAAGACAAATACACAAATTTTTATTAAAGACATTTAAATAGATGAGTTAAAAAATAGTAAGAAAAATATTGAAGTTATTAGTGCTCAAGTGAGTCAGAGGTGTATTTTAAAGTGTCATTGAATGCACAACAAATTAAATAAGCTGTTTAAAAGTGATGTAGACACTAGGTATACAAGCTAGGCTTAATATTAATAGTTCGGGAAAATTGGCCCTGTAACACAATTATTTACACTGGCTGAAACAACTTCATACTTTGATTTCTGTTAAACACTTATATTAGACACTTTACAGACTTTGCAGCTGAAGAAGTGATACTCCTTATGAAATTCTTTTTTTTTTTAATGGTGTATTTGATATAACAGTGCCTGAAAATAGTTAGAATTAGTGGCTATTTGTTTAAGCAGTTTGCCATGGAATAAAGGTTTATACATGTGCCTACTACTAATTACCAATATTCAGAACCTGTGTGCCGGTTGGAAATAGCATCAGCTATTGAACTGAACTGAGTTTTTATAATAGTCCTAAGGTTGCCATTTATGAGTATACAATGTTATCTTGTCCCTAAATGGCCAAACATGTCCACATTCCAGGAATGAGGAGGACAGAAGCCAGCATTTAGTACGAAGCAACTTTAAATAGAAATCTCCTTTCAGGCTTAGGTGATTAAGTCCTGGAATTCAGCAAACCCAAACCTGAAGGATTTATCCCTGTTTGACACTTGTACTATTATCTGTGGTGAGTCCCTGGCACCACTGAGACTAATTAACCACTGTCATTTAGCTTCATTAATAGTTTGGTTGCAAGTATTTAAGCAGCTATATTAGGTAAAATAATAATTGCATATTGTATGGAAGGTCTTTCAGCCTGGAAAGTCACAGGCTTGAGGCAGTCAGCGTGGCTTTCGATAGGCACGTTATAACATTGGGCAATGCTGATGGACTCGGGCAGTGTCCCCAGGTGCCACAGCCTGCTCTGGGCCATCCCTGTGCCCAGGCAGCCTGGCCCAATCCCAGCTCGCTGCCAGCCTCTGGCACTGCCATCTCCAGCGGCCGCCTATGGGAGGGGAAGCCTCAGCTACCCGGCGGGTACGGAGAGCAGAGAAGCCCCGTATATCTGCTTAAGGACACCATTAATATTCAGTCTGCTTACTTCTTGATAGCAGAGTACTGCAGGTGTACTCCAGAGTACACACTGCAGATGGTGTAAATGGAGTGGTTTCTGAAGAACTCATTTTTATGACCTCCTTCAGTATAAATATGCTTATGGTAAAGACTACTAATGTCTCATAGAGCCATCCTGAATTTATTCTATTCTCTTTATTATGTAAGATTTCCTTATATCTATTTTTTGGCCAGAATGATAACACATCGTAAAGTTACAATGGTAAATCCTGGCTTTTTTCCCCCTCCACCCCGGAAAGAGCTTATGTAATGGCGAGACATTTTAATTGCTTGTAACACTTAAGCAGTAGAACAGGCTGGCTTTTACCTTCTCCCCAAATTGAACATCCACCTTTACAGGAGGCCTGTAAGCTTCTTGCTGATACAGTTTTTGAGTACCACAAAGGAATTTTTCCCGCTATAACGATGCATATATCTCCATACACCCTTCGCTGTAGAGCGTAATAACACTCTGCATGGCTTTCACAGTGCATAATAATAATAAAAATACACTGTTTACATGCACTTTCATTATTTTGTAGCAGGAAAACTGAAGCAATATAAATCCGTTTTTATAGTGTTTGGTGTCAGTTAATACATTGTTCTTCCAGAAGTAATGTTCTGTAATATAAATTCCCTGTTAAGCTAGTGCAGAACAAGCTTTAAGTGACACTATTTGTGAGTAACAATTTCTTTGTGGCTATGACATAATGCAAAAATATATTGCTCTAAAATGAATTGGTCTAATGTCAGATTGATGGATTGGGACTTTATTATGCATGCTATTTGTAAAAGTTTGCCATAGTACATATACATAGAGGAAAAGATTATCAGCTCTTCACTATACAAATATATAGCTTCATTAAAAGGGCCCTCGAGATCCATGTAAATCATGAAAGAAGGACTTGTGATGTTTTCACTATAAATCCCTACTGAAATTCCCTTTGAACTTGTTCTGTGTTATTTTTGTATGTGTTATATATCATACACATATATATTTCTTTAGAAAAAAAATTCTTACTTAAGTTCAAACTCTCTTATGAAAAATCATCATACGGTTAAACCTGCCTAACTGATTTCATTTTTTAGATATGCGTAAACCTTGACTTATAGGAAGTTTAACGCAGAATAGTACATATCAAAGGGAGAGCATGCCCTGTTAGTGTTGCTGAGAGGTGGAGAGGTGCACTTTGTAAGATCAGTAGGTAGAAAGAAAATCAATGAGACCAGAATCTTTTTAAAGAAATGACTCACAGGCCAGAAGCCTGGATTTTGACTCCTGTAAAAGCTACTTATGTTTTTGGTGTTTTTTTCAGTTATTCAGATGACTGGCCATTGATATGGAGTCTCAGGTCATATACTTCACTTTAATATACACTCACAATAGTCTTTTGTGTGTTAATTTGGTGTTTCCTATTCAGAACTACAAGGGCTGAAGAGAGAGCTGCTTTGAAAGGAGAAAGTAGCTGGCAAGGCAGCTCAGTGGTATCATAGCTGGCCATGGGGGCTTGGGACAGATGTGTAGCACTCTGGAAAGCCTTTTGTAACTTTTGGGCTATTTGTGATGAGGCTTCTGGAAGCTGTTAGCAAAAGAAAGATGACATTTACCTAGCTGTTTGTCACCTAAGTGCTTGCTAAATATTATAGAAAAGTGAAGGCTTTTAGCATTGCTTTTGAAAGATGAAGCTTGGTGTATTTCTTGAGACCTTAGGGTCCCTCCAGGAGTCTTAAGGAATAGATGGGAATGGCTACCCAAGTGGAAAGAGTCAATTGGAGTTTTCAAAATAATGTTGCCCAAGGGTTATGTTGTTGTTCTCTCTTTTTTATGCTTTAACTCTTTTTTTTTTATTATTATTATTATTTCTATGTGTAACTAATATGGGCCCTGAGGTCAAAGACATAAAAAACCAAATGTGGCAGCTTGGGTATTACTTGGACTAATCTGACTTGTAAGTCCATGCACTTGCCCACAGATGCTGTGTCCTGTGAGCAGGTTCCTTTGCTTCTGTTTCTCACTTTCCTCCCTTCCCTGTATCCCTTTGGTAAAGCTGTTCAAATAAAAGGCAGTTTTGCTTGGACTGAACTGAGGAATAGGAGGGAGGAAGAAATTTCAGATCTGCCAAAATTGTCTCCTTCAAACTAAACAGAATCTTTTCATTCCCTTCTCTAGGCACTTGATCTTTTGTTTCTAATTCCAATAGGACTCTTGAATAGTTTCAGTTGATCCCAAGCTTCATTTTTTAGTGAACTTGCAGGTAGGGGTGAGGTATGTGGGAACTGCTGTTCTCTCTTTTGTGGCATTTGCTCACTTTTACTTTGTGACCTTATTTTTCCTGGGATTGCCAGCAAGCTGATCATCATTATGCCAGCATTGGTTCTTGTGCCCTTCCTATGCCATTGGGAAGGGAAGCATGAAACTAAGTGGGATCGTGTAGTTCCAGACAGTTTAACATTGCAGCTGCCACAAGCAAAGAATTTTATAGTGCAGAAGAGTACATGGTCTTGCGACATGATGAGCCTGTAGGCTGCTCCCACTGGGATCTTTAGACAGAAATGTAGCCTTCGTGCATCTCCAAGACACAAAAAGCAACACACACAGAATGTTTTGTGAGTTTTTGAGAAAGCTGCCTTTTTTTTTTTTTTTTATTCAAATGGTTTAACATGTTGTAAGAGCGACTGCCATATTCTATATGTATGTCCCAATGCCTTTGCATGCCCTCTCTCACATGCAGGTGCATCCAAACACATGCCCATCTTCTGGGGAAAATGTACATGCATTGGAGAATATCCACACCTCGGCTGTGATGTAGAGAGGCAAACAGTGGAGCTGCAACCAGCAGAGTGGGGCTGTCATATCAGGCATATCAGCCTTATCAGCCCTTATCCAGTACCTGCTCGGCATCACTACGCTGAAGCACAACAGCAGTGTAGGATTTTAGTTAGCTACTCCTAAGTCTTTGCTTGACAGATGGATGAGCAGTTTCTGCGAAGCTCTCATCTGTTTGCTTGTGGGCTTCTTTGCCTCTGTGAATTTATTATTAATGTACCAAATTATGTTATTTGTACCAGGGGTCAGCTCATCATTTATAGTTTCTTGCACATGGAAATAAATCCTACTACTGGGACAGACCACTCAATCCTTGGTGCTGCTAATACAGTGCTTTGCGCTTCCCTTCATCTAGTGCTTTTTTATTTATTTTTGCTCTTTGTAAAAGTTCAGTATGCTTTGAAAATTAATAGCTAGGAAATGTCATGTGTGAAGCTCAGTGAAGACTGCATTAAAGAAAATAAACTAATTAAGAAAGGAAGAGAAATATATGTCTCCATGCTTAAATAGAGGTGACATAGAGGTTGAAAGACTACAAGTCTGGGAAATTTGATTTTTTGTAGAAAGGGATTTGTTATGCTGGGACTTCTGTTATTTATTTATTTTTTTAACATACTGAGACTTATCCTTTTATTTCAAAATGTATTCCTTCCAATCTATGCAAGTTGCTGTGATTAAAAAGGAGCCATATGTACAGGGAGAAATATTTTGTAAGCTAAAACAGGAGTTAGCAAAGTGCTCCCATCTGGTGCTGATGAGATTCCCAGGTACTGTGAATCATTCAGGCAAGGGAGCCTGAGCTGACATTTTAAACTTTTTATTACACCAGGGACATTGGTTACATTACAATAAGAAAGTAGGGTCATCTTAATGTGGTTCAGTTCAAAGCTTTGAAAATAGCTTTTATTTGAAAGGTTTGAAGTAAGCAGTTTTGATCCTTCTGCCGCATGAACATTTTAGTCCTTGAAAGTGGCAGCTGAGTCGCCACGCTCTCTCCGCTCCCAGCCCCCCTCTCTAAACAAAGATTTCTTTTTAATACAACAGATCATAAGGCAAGGTAGCTGGAAACTGTTGTGAGTGTCTCTCTCATTTGGAAGATGCTGTATAACATATGCTGTCCTGACCTTTGATTTTTCTTTTTAAAAGGATTTTAAAACCATGTAGTCCTTGTCCTTAGATGTGCTTATTACAGAATTCAGTGATGTTCCCTGAACACCTAAAGTCATAATCTAGCCTGAACTATTTCCCCTGGCAATAGTACAAGAAGCTTTGACTTTGCATAAAGTCTTTGAAAACCATATTTGGGGATAACACTCCAACTTCATGCTCTCTCTGCTCGGTGAATGACAAAAACCTCTTTGATGTGCATTTTCATACCCTCTACCCCTCTCTTTCACATGCGAATGGATGTTAATAAGAATTGATCCGTGTTGGCTTTTGGTTTTCATAGGATGTGCTGCCATCTCTTTAGATGATCTGTCCCTTGAATTTCCTATTCTACTGAAGTTTTGTTTTGCTTGTAGTGCCAGGCCCCATCCCTGCCAAGTCGGTGAAGGGAACTCCTTTTGAAGATAAGATCTTCCTCAACTGGAAGGAACCCATGGATCCGAATGGCATCATTACTCAGTACGAGGTAGGAGCAGTGCCCCTGGACGTGCATTAGATCTGTGAAAAGAAGGGTGGCTCATGGTGGGTGTCTGCACTTCACTGGCATGCTGCTAAATGATAATGCTGCTACCAGTTAGAGAGGGCTGGAATTCCCTAGTGACTAGGATTTTGAAATTCATAATTACGATGCAAATGTTGGCTGACCTTGTCAAGTAGCTTTAGCATCTGAGTGTAACGAATGTTACAATCCATGTGTGAGATACTAATTTTAAAAGCCTGTGTTATTAATATACAACCTTCCAAAGCCATGGCAGCCATGATCTATGGAATGTGTTTCTTGGAGGGAAATAAAAAGATATTTAGGTATCAATTTTGAAGAAAACTTGCGCATATATTCTATTTAAAAAGTACTTAATGTCTCCTGGGAACCTGTGGAGGAGACTGGAAGGAAACATTTATCAAAAGAACAGATTGGGGAGCAATCACCAAGATATCTGCATAGCTAGGTGAACATATAACTTTTATCTCCCTTCCATCTTACCTAACATAATCATATTGTGACCAAAACTGTGACCAAAACTGGAGGAATTATCATTTCCACAGGTCAGCTACAGCAGCATACGATCATTTGATCCTGCAGTTCCAGTCGCAGGACCTCCACAAACTGTGTCAAAGCTGTGGAACAGCACGCACCACGTCTTCTCACACCTGCACCCTGGTACTACCTACCAGTTCTTTATTCGTGCGAGCACTGTCAAAGGGTTCGGACCAGCAACCACAATCAATGTCACAACCAACATTTCAGGTAAGTAAATAGAAAAGGTAATAGAAAATGTAAGAGTGGGAGGAGGAGAGAATCTTCACTGATTTTACTTTTTTTTTTTTTTTTTTTGCTAAATATTGAAAAATAATATTATTTAAAAAAAAAAAAAACTCCATTGTGTTCTGAAAATAGTTTTAACTTTACCAAAATTTTTTTTGAGTGGATTTTCCTAATAGGAGTTAGGAAATCATCAAGTGGAAACTGTGAGCCCATAGTTTTCAAATGTTTGATTTGGTATAATCCTCTGTTTTCATCCAAAGATTTTGAAGTGTTTTACAAACCTTAACTAATTGAGCCTTATAGCACTCCATAAATTACTAAGTACTAGATTTGTTTTGCAGAGATGCAGAAAATGAACTGACTCACTCAAGGTGACACCACTTAACAGCAAGTAGCTGTAATTGGGGAGATTGGCAGGAAGTCTGAATCTCCTATCAGACTCATAGAGATCTCTTCATGCTTTTATTCATTTTTCTTGCTTTATACAGAGCAATTGTCTAGTGTCACTCTGCACAGCTGATACTTTTTACAAAGCAGTATGTACATTTGTGCACTAAGATTGATGCTCCACACAAATGTACTGAAAATTTCAGGAAACAAAAGGCATGTGGAATGTTTTAGTACGTTTATTTTGTTGAATTTCTCCATTGTTTTCCAAGAATAAACTGATAGCTTAAGTAATTGGTAGTAGTAGTTAAATCAGTGCTATATCTAGAGATTGTGCTGGTATGATAGAGAGACATGATGACTCCAGAACTTGACAGATAGTGGAGAAGGAAGTCATTTAAAACCATGAGCAGCACCAAGCATGCTATTTTGCTGATTACCTACCATAATGAGACTTAAATCTTTATAGAAAGAGAGATTAATAGTGTATTGGAATATGCCTAGCATTCCTGTGGGAAACTCTAATGACATACTCACCTTATTAGGTTTCCAAAACTATCCACATGAACCAAAATGTGAGAAAACTGAAGTGCAACTTCCTGAGTACAACAAATTAAAATCTATGATTGTAGCTGCCTGGAACAATCTGCAGAATTCCATCTGGAGTATTAGGTTTTCCTCCCCCAACCCATTTCACAAAACAAACAAACAAAAAAAAACAAAACCCAAAATAACCCCTAGCATTTCCTTTTCCTGAGCTATTAGACTATTTTGAAATCTAGTGTTTTATTCTGATTTTTATCAGGAGTTTCTTTTTTTTTTTTTTTTTTTTTTTTTTAATCCAAATTCTAGATGACAAACTCTTTGGAAAGGCCAGGAGTTGAAAACTGTATGGGAAAACTGTAACTCTATGTAATATATTGATAACATGTTTGCTGGCCAGCCATATCTCTGTTTTGAGAAATAAGCACCTCAACATGTTTCGATTACTTAGGGTTGCAGTGTATTCATATCTCCTCAGATATGTCCTCTCTTTCCAGCCAGAAATTCTGGATGTTTGATATGAATTTCTAGAATCCAGTCTGCTACATTTCCCAGACACAGCATGAGGCCATATTAATTGTATTAAAATACAATTAATGGCAGAGAAACTTAAAAGTGGGCTATGACATTCTTATCTGAAATTCACCCGGTTATTTTTCATCTTGCTTTATGACAAACTGTTATCTAATATCACTCTGCACAACTGATACTTTTTACAAACCAATGTATGATTTTCTGGAAGCTCTTTATTTTAATGAGTGAAGAAATTTCTTTTAACCAAACTTGCAAGTGATTATCATGATTGCAGTGACCATGGTGCAAATAGTAATTTATAATTGCAAATTCTGTAAATAATAAGATTCCTTGAAATAAGAGCAATATTTTTGTTTGTTTGAGATGTAGGATTAATGAAGCACTGCTTTTAATCTTTCACTGCTCTTTTATCTATCGATATATTATCTTCAAATTATTATGGCTTAAATGATTGACATCCCACTAATAAAGTTATTTAATGTGCATTTTAAATACAGTGGCATCATTAACAAACTGTAAGGGTGCATCCACGTGTTTAAAAAATGCAGTATGTTTTGAAACATCTTTAAAGTTAGCATTCCACAGAAATCTGTTATTTTCTGAACCACAGAAACTCTTCCTCCATCCTTTGCCAGAGGTGACAAGAGCCTCTTGCCAGAGGTGACATTAGCAATGGAGATACCATTAAGGGCTGCAACAGTCTTTCTGCGGCAAAGTTAGGTAGCTGAAGCTATCTCCTACCCCAGCCATCAATAAACAAATAGTGCTGCCCTGAAGACCTAACAGCCTTGTCACTAGCAAATGAGTTTCTGAACTGCTAGTTTGGTTTTTTGTTTGGTTCTTCTTTTAAGACCCTTGGCTGGGTTGTGAACAGATCAGCTGTCTCTGGTTAGAACAGGAAGGAGAAATGGGCCTGGGAACAGACTCACTCGTCTAATGTTCATCCACAGATGCTCATCTGTTACTGCCTAGTGCTGCTGCAGTCTAGAAGATATTGGTCTGGTCTCTCTTGTCAGCTAAAATGAGACACAAAAGGTGCCTAAACTGCTGGGGAATCCAAAATGCAGGAAGTAGAGTTGGGTTTTGGAAACAGTACCTATACTTGCTTGAGAGGTGCACAAAAAGAGGCAAAAATGCGATTTTATTGTTTCAGCTTTTCCTTTGCAGTCACCTCCTCTGTTTCCATCTTTATTGAATAAAACTGTCTAGCTTAATAGGTTAATGATTTGAGTGGGGATAGGTCAGCGTGGGGGTTATCAGTTGCTTGCGAAGCCTCGGTTATGCGCTACTGAAACATTGTGCCTGGAAAATCGTATATCTGATGAAAGTCATGGCTTTGTGCAGTTCTGTGAGCAACCAAAATCTCATGAAAATTCCAAATGATTTCACTGATTTCTTATTCTTTTCCTTCACGCTCACCTTTAATCAGCTCCCACCTTACCGGATTATGAAGGAGTCGACGCATCTCTCAATGAAACTGCGACCACAATAACTGTACTGTTGAGACCAGCACAGGCCAAAGGTGCCCCTATCAGGTAAAAAAAATGCTAAAGATTCTGCATTTGGTCCCATGCTGCTTAGCAGCTAATAAGGCTGTTCACTTCCACGTGATATTCCTTTGCCATTACTGTTATTCCTGCCTAGACTGAGCCTACCAGTAGACGTGAAATTAATAAGAGAATGTTCTGTATGGTTTTTAAAGATATTCCTGCCTTGAATCGTCTAGCTGTCTTTCCTGTTTGATTTAAGGGCCCCAGGATCAACCCCTATTCATTATCACTTCATTTTACTTTCTCATACTGTCACTGAAATATGAGGTTGAAAGATATTTGTCAGAAAGTGGATTTGAAAATAACATTTCCACTCCAGGACTTCAGATCAGCTATTTTATAGCATATATGTATGTTTGGAAAATTAGAAGCTTAGAAGAAATGAGAGAATAATAGTGATGAATACAAACTGTTTGACCTTTCTTCTCTTGGATTGCTTCTTATTAAAAATCACGTAGCAAGCTATTAAATTTTATTTGGCGTGTCTTATAATCATATTAAAATGTTTCATTTATGTTAACTTTGAGGAGTCTTTCCCTTTATGCTTTCTATTGAGAAATAATTTAATTCTGTTTGCAGAGAATAATCCACATCCTGTTCTTTACTTCTACTTGTTAGTGAAAAATGTTTATGATGTTATTTGATTCCCTTTATGTTTTGCTGATACCACTGCATCAGGAAGACTCAGCCACAGGACACATTAATTGGGACTTAATTAACTGCAGAGTATTGGAACATTTTCACGCTCTTAGCCTGTGACATTTCAGAGAAACACAGGCTAATGCATTTCATCCTGTGTTATGTAAGTCACTTAGGTCTCAGCTGATGTTGAGTAAAGTGCCTAAGCCCTAAAAATATAGGAAAATAAATTGATCTCTGTTTTTATTAACAGGACTATATGTTTTACCTGGATATCATACATTTGAGTATGACATACCCATAGTCATTTTGCTGTGCTTACCCTACATTGTGTTATAGGTCAACATTTCAGATTTTCAGGTGCCTGAGTACACAGGCACTTGAGCATAAGGAGCTTTCATCTGAGAGAGCCTTATGATAGTTATAACCAAGTTATTTATTTTTATTTCATGCTAAGTGATCATCCAGATTCATACCCTTTATAGGAGATACTGAATTGTTATATTCATAAATAAATTTGTAAGTCTATGTATCATTAGTTTACGGAAGATTACCCAAGAGGGAATTTAAGGATTTTGTTTGTTTTGTCTTGTTCTGTTTGGTGTGAAGAATGTTGAAGTATAGCATTCTATATAAAATATATAATAGATTTTATATAAAATTCCTAAACAAGAGTTTGTGTGGAGCTGGTGCAGTACAACCAGACCTGTGATCTGAAAATGCTCCAAAGTCATGCAGCTGCTTAAACTCATTACTTTTCTGTATGAGCTTTTAAAATGTTCCAGGTGTGTAGCTTCTGGCCATATTCCAAACTGTTCCCATCCAAGAAATATACTGCCTATATCTAATCAGGACCAAAGTGGGTGAATTCCCCATCCCAGATTTTTGCCCTGGGCGGGTGTCTGTCACAGACTGGTCAAGTGACAGGATGTCACTAGACTCTAGCATCTCCACTCTACTTGCCAGCAAGTCACTGACAGCAGAGCAGACCTGCACCAGGACACCCCATCTCAACACCTTCCTTACAGCCTCCTCAGCCACATAACCTTACTTTGTCTTTGAGACAAAGGGAGGCAGCAGAAAGGATCTGTGAATTAACAATTATCTGGTAGTTTAACATAGCTTGATAGAGTGTGAATAACTACCGTTTTGAGTATGTTGTCCAAGATGTATGTATCTGTCTTTCTTTTTCTTTTCTCTGCACTTTAACCATTTCCCAAGAGATTCCATGAAATTACTAATATGCAGAGGCCAAGAAAATAAATCCTACATCATAACCAGAGAGCTGAGCTTTATTCTTAAAGGAATTTGCAAGTAGTTTTAGTACTCAGTTAGCTTAGAGTGGACATCTCTGTGTTAAACTAGAGCCACCATGGACTGTCCAGAGTATCATGGAGGCCACAAACTTGATATAAGGA
>JAVCKT010015028.1:0-20397 GCA_032273925.1 Rhynchotus rufescens
CAATAACTTGGTTGATGGACTCTGTCCTCTTAAGTGAAAGTGCCAAGCTGTGGCTTTCAGAAAGAATGGAGCCTCAGTTTGATCCTCTAATCCTGCTACTCACTAGCCCTTTGATCTGTATGAGGCACAGAGAGGCTGACTCTGAGGTGACATCTGATAAAGGTATGGGAGAGTTAGAAGAGGGCAGAAGGAAGCTGAGATAGAGCCAGAATTAGCTTTGTGATGAAGCAGCTCGAGAAGAAAGGTGATGAGTTGTCAAAATCCTCATAGCTATTGGATAGAAAAGACCTAAGAAGGAAGAGGAACTGCAAAGGCCTAATGGGAAGAGAAGTGGAGAGGAACCAAAGGTGCTCATCTGTAGGAACCCTAGGGACAGGATCAAACTGTATATAATGTTAGGGTACTAGTGATTTAGAACATATTTCAGCCTGTTTGGTTTTTATGTGTACGTTTATTTTATTTTATTTAACGGAACAGCATCTAATGAAGAAACCTGGGCAGCTATGGTAGGGATATCTTAGAAAACTTAGCAAAGCCTGTGAAACTTAGCAAATTCTTCACACTAAAGAACATATTTGTGTAAAATATTGTTTGAATTTATTTAAAAAAATCAAAAATTTGAAAGCTGCAAGTTTTCTTCAGAGTACAGAAGTTTTTGAAAAACATGTCTTGCAGTGTTGTCTCAGAATATAAAGGGAAAAAAAGAAGGAAAAGTTAAAAACTTCACAATCATTTAAGGTTAATCATATCTTTTCAAAGGTTTAAAAGCCAGTTCTGAGAAACTCTGTTGCCTGAGGCTGCTCACTTCAATTTGTTCTCATCATTAATCTTTCTTACATTGTGTATGTCGTATTCAGTTGCAGTAAGACAATTAAACTGAGAAATGTGAAAGATTGATATTATCCTTTCCACTCTACATGACTGCAGTAGTGTTTTTAACACAGTAAACATTGCTGCCATTCAAGAAAATAATGCCACTGATAGTGCTTGGAAACAGTCTGATGTTTCTGAATCTTTTTGAAAATAACTAGTAAAAATCAGATGTTTTATTATGTTATTAGGTTATTATTTCATGTTACATACTAAGATTAACTTAAAGACTAGAATTGGAAATTGTTTTTACCTGTTTCTTGACTTTTTTTTCTCTTTTTGCAGTATAACCATTGCTTCTGACAGGCACAGTATAAAATAAAATGGCAAAGCAGTGGTACCAAAGTCAATTAAAATTGCCAATAGAAACAAGTTTTATCATCCTTAACTTTAAGAGGTTTTATGATGGCTTTGTAAACTGTAGAATTTATTTTATTTATGGCAGATCTCCAGAGGTTTTTTTAAAGGCTGGCATGATACAAAAATTAATGTTGCATGGAATTTCATGTTCATAATATGCCCAGACAAAAAGACATTGTTTTTATAAAGTTTTACTAGTGAATATAGGAAGTAGATCTAAGTTAGTCAAAAATCAAGTCAAAATAAAATTGGTTTAGAATATTCTGATAAATCTTTTCCTTCTCTTTGAAAATGTTGATTTTGAAAACTCACATCTTTCCCAGAGAACAAAGCAATTTACATGACACTGTCTTTGGAAGAGCTTTCCAAGGGCAGAGTAGAATTGGACAGAGTGGAAGGGACACTTGACAGTTTGCTTGCTTTTCTTGCTGCATATGGGGCCCAGAGTTAATTTCTCGCTCACAGATACCTAACCTGGTATCATAACTGAAAAATTTTCTGTGTTGTACTTGTGCTTTCAAGTATTTTATTATAACAATCAAAAGAGTCTTGTCTAAGATGTAGTTTATTGATAAACAGTTGCTATTTCATTAGATGTTGAAAGCCTGTAAAAGGAAAAGCTTCTGACAGTGAACAATATTCTGTGCTAGAAAATTACACTGACTTCATCAGGAAATAATTTTTCTTCTCTCATTAAATTCCATGTGAAAAGTGTTGAAACACTTGCCCAAAACTGTGCTGACAGAGTGCTCAGCCAACCAAGTGGAGCAATCAAATCTGGAGATGCCCGTAGGCAAAAGCCAGTGGAGCCTCAGCTTTGTTCCCCTGTGTATAAAGGTTTTAATTACATTATTACGAATCTTTCCTCATTAAACCATCCTCTTGTTTCATGGCCTTTTTCTTTTGAATTCAGTTAAATTCTTCCCCTTTAGAAATTGAAGGGGGTCTTGGGATCATTTTTGACACCTTACTGAAAACATTGCCGAAAACACAGATGACATCTTATGTCACAGTATCAAAATTTGAATATTGTGCAAGGGATAAGACATGAGTGACCCACCCTTATGGTCATTTTCTGCCATCTTGTGTCACCTCTAAGCTGTTGACCCATCCTGTGATATTTTTCAAAACAGACATTGCCATTCTGGTTGTGAGAAGGGATAAGGGGTTTTTTTCTTCATTTGCTTGCTTTTTACAAAGGCCTCTTCTCAGGAGAAGAAAAAAAAAGCTATTCAAGGAAAGCAACAGCTTGGCACCGTGCGGCTGCATCCGGTTGGGCCCCGAAGCACCACAGTTGTGTTCACCAGCTTTGACTTTGGAGTACAGCGAGCTATCTTGAAATGGCTTGTTGGCTGGGAAGCGGCATAGCCGCGAAAGTGACCCTGCAATCCGCTGAGTTGGTGTCCACGTGGAGCCAGCGGGGCCTCTGCAAGGAGCTCCCGAGGCCTCCTCTCTCTAGCAGCCGTGAGCAGACATGTCTGGGCCATCTCTCATGCAGCGGCCCAGAAGTTGCACGAAGTTGGTGAACCTTCCGACTCGTCACTGCTTCCTCTGTCCACTTGGCCTGCTCATATGTCTCTTCCCTGCACAGAAACTGGGGACAGGGCATTTCATGTTCTGAAGTTTAGTGATTTGTAGCACTAATGTAGTTGTTATCTCTATCCAGGCCCGCAAGGCTGTTGTGGGAGCAAAAGTACATCTGCCTCTCTCTTCTCTTTTCCTTAACAAAATCATGTTGATATTTCCTAACAAAATCATATTGATGATACAATTAATAAGAGCTTCTCGAACATTTCCTCCCTTAGAGTTGTCTTGAATAATCCTATGTCAGAACCTATCTACGTCTTGAATATCGTGATGTGATGGGACAGAAGGGATATCTGCACCTGATACTCTTCTTATTGACGTCATTACTGCAGAAATTCAATAAAAGCAGATCTGTGGCTCAGAGTTGTCAAAGATTTAATTAATTTTAACACAGTCTCTTCAGATATTGCCAGAGGCTTGAGAAGGTTTAGCTAAACAGAAAGTTTGAAGAGACTGAGCAATAAAGTAAAAACAAAACAGCAGTCACCATTTTATTGCAGCATAATGTCTTAACATCCATGTTGATTAGATTCAAATCATTAAGAAAAACCTTATTTAATTTTCAGAGTACACAAAACTGTCATCAAAACACTGGTTTTGTAAACTATGGCCCACATGAGAGAGAATGAGACCGAAACACTTCAGTTTCATCAGTGGGCATATAAGAAAAGTAGTCTCTGGAAAGGTGGCTTTTCTTATAGAAATAAAAAGTCTAAATGTTTGTTAGCTGACATATGCATTAAACCTCCTAAAGAGTATGCATTTTAAACTGTAAAATGATCTGGTTTAGCTTCAATGCTTTGAATGTCTTGAAGTTTTCATAATTAATTCTCTCATAATTCTAAATACCTCAGAAGCAGAATGGCATTACTTACATTCATGAAATCTTAGTAAGATCACTGATTTAAAAAATGTTTTAGCATTGGCTTATTAGGCTTCATATTTCTTTCTTTCAGCAAATACGCCATTTTGCAATTTTGTTCATAAATATAGTTTTACTAAAATCATGAGCCAGTATATCTGTATTTCCTTCTTAAAAAAATGCTTTCCAATCACAATTGATTGGAATCAATAAGCTTAGTGCACAGAATGCACTTTCTATGCCTGTATTTCTCTATATTTTCTGTATCTTTTCTATAATATAGGTCACATTTATCTGTTAACTAATTTATTTTCTTTATTTATTGATGTAACACTTAAGTCTTTATCTGTCTGTCTTAAGCTTTCATCCAAGCATCTAAGCACCAAAAAATCCTACTAGTGTATTTTTTTGAATTCTATGTTTTCAGTCCACATATAGATTTTTTTTTTTAATTGCTGTTACTTTCAGCCCTTCTTAAGCTTTTTAGTTTTTAGGAGATTGAAGTTTTTATATCATCTGGTATACAGAAGTGCTGTGTTCCTTTAGCAGTACTCTGTCTCTCTTGTACGCCCGTTTTGGAGGTCATGAAATGTACAGTCATCTGTGCCAATTCTCACCTATTCTTTACTTCCTTGCCTGTAATTTGCATGCTTTTTTTTCTTTGAATACTTAAGTAGATGCTGCAATTTTTTATGCTAGATTTCTTTGCAACTTTCATGTACTGAGAAGATTCATCTTGTCTAATATAACGAGAATTGTCCTAGTATTTAGTAAGTCACTGAGTCAGCTTTGTCATATAAAGCTCAGCTTGGCACTTTACATGCTGATATATAAAAATGATACTTAGGCTTTCTGAAACCAACTAGGGCATCAAAGATTGCTTAGTAATAGATGCTCAGTTGTATCTGATAAAAGAAAAAAGTCAGAAGAATGAGTATGGAAAAATACCTGTGGCCTGGCCACAGCAGAAGATAATCAATGATATATGAAAGACCAGATCAAGCTGAGCACAAACTTGAAAGCAATCTGATATGAGCTAGAGGAAGGAAAGTTGATGCTGAGGTGAAAATGAGAGGAAAATTGCCTTTTGTTTAGAAATGCTTGCTGATTCAAGAGCTTATCTTTATATGAATTTCAGTAGGAAAAAAATCCCTAAAAGCAGAGGAAGTGTGAGAGGAAAAGGGCCCATTCAGGGAAAAATAAAAGGGAAAGAATAAGATAGATTGAAGAAATCTGACAACACAAAGCGGCTTCCAAAAGACATGTCAGAACCTTTGACATGAATAGCAGCATGTCATGGTACTGTCAAATTTCACAATATTTCTTGCCTTTTTCATGCAGAAAGCAGATTTAGAGACTGAGATAAAACTGAGATATATTACTTTACAGTCTACTTTTCAGGTAGCAGAATGTTTTGAGTTTTTTTTTTTCCCCATTGAGCTAGCAAACCTCAATTTACAGTGCATCTAACTCTGCACAGTGCTTAGTTCCAGAATTTCATCAGAAATCTTAACAAATGTTTCAACATTTGCTTAGAAAACTTAAGGGTTTTTTTTTTAACTTATGATTTTTATTAGTTTAGTATATTTAGAATGTTTTTGCTGTATTGATTGTTAGCATATTTTTACTCTGTTGCTTTCTGGTGAAGAAAAATTGATAACTTGATATTTTTGAGAGTCATGAGATATGAACATATCATGATGTGCCTTATGATGTGCCTTATTCTAGTGCTTCTACTGACTCACATAATGCCTGTGATTCTGTGTAATGCAAAATACGTATATATTTTTTAAACTTCATGTGGGAGTGGAGTGTGACTGAATGCATATATAACATTGAAATAGAGTGTGAACTTTACAAGCTATGTGCTTTAAGATATTGAATCTTCACCTGCCAATTACAATTTTTCAGAGGTTAAAAAAAACATAAATAGCTCATGGCTGGCTATATTGTCTGAGTCCTTAACCTTGAAACTGTACTGTGGGATATGTCTGCATGCTCGTTTTCAGATAAATTAAATATGGAGATGTTATACTTGCCCTTTGAGCAAGTAAGACCAAATCTACTTTGACCCAAAGTGTAAAGTTCAGGTTAGCTGATGGGTGCACTATACTAACCTGGATCAGTGTGCAGGACTAGAACAAACTTAAAAATGTAAAAGATAGTCCCTAAGTGCATCAGAATTAAGCCCTTCTAGAGAATAGGTTGAGAGTGTTTCAGTATGCTTTGTTAAATGATCGGCCAGATATCCATTTAACTGTTCTTGATCTTAATGATGTTTGTAGACATGCTTAGAAACTGAAACACTAAGAAATGAGTTCTTTCATGTCCATCGCTACTGAACAGCTGCACAAGTGGGAATAACTGGGGAAGCATGAGGTATATTTGTACTGATGGTTCAGTGAATGTCTTCCATGTGTGCCTGCATTTGCGTATACACATATTTGTGAGTCCATGTGGTTTACACATGTACATGTGGGATCTAGGAGCTGTAGTGCTTCCAGTTGTAGTGTGCCCAGAGATTCTTCCTAGAAGCACCAGGATTGCTGTGTCTGTGGTGAGGACCGTGCACCTATTGCAGACCTCAGGGAAATCCTCACAATACCAGGCAAGAAGACCGTGGCGAACTGCAGGGGTCCCAAATTACAGCACACCTACCACTAACGATATGCAAGCTCCATCACCACTATCAGAGGGCTAGTGAATGCTGCCTAAATAAAGACTTTGTGTGGATGCTGCTACCACTATCAACGCAGCATAGATCACTGCAGGAAACCCAGGCTGGGATTTCTCTTGTAATGTATTTTGAGTTTCCTGATGAGAGCTACTTTGGAGAGCATTAATGTTCTGACCTTGAGATGGCTGCACGCAGCTGTAGGATATCCAGTGTATTTTAAGATGTTATTTAAAAACCTTGAACTGAGCTTAGAAAAACTAGTCCTGAGGCCATGATTATCCTTGGAAGCATGAGCAGACAGCTTGCTTGAGACCAGCAGAAGGAGAAAATGGATTAATGATGGCTTTCAAAATATAAGGAAACTGTGGGCTTTACAATTTTTAGATTTCTATGTCTTGTAAAGTATCCTGACTTTTTTTTTTTTTTTTTGTAAGACCTAATAAATGTAGCTTCAGGAACACAGAAATGAAATTATTCTAAGGAAACTAAGGACAATTCATAAATTTATGAGAGGAATGCCAAAAGAAGCTAATTATATATTAACAGTGCTGTCTGTCTTAGTAAGTTACTCTTCATAAATCTGGAAGTATATTTTCTTTCTTTATACTTTTGCTTTAATAGAATAGTTTAAGCCTAGTGTGCACTTGGTAGTATTGTCAGCTTTGGTGTTTTTTATCACAGCTCTTATAGAATACATTCATTTATAGGATACATTCACTTCTGGAATAACAAGGTTTTAATTCTCCCACTGGCTCCCTCTGCTAAAGCACCTGCTATGTACCAGGGGAGAAGCCTCAGTGCTATTAAAGCCCTTTTTGTGTGAGTTTGCTGGAGTGGTTTCTCTAGGCACTTATATGTGTGGGAGCAGAAAGTTCCTAGGAAAGAGGCTGAAGGAGGAAGAGATCATGCTGAATGGCAGTATGAGGCCTCCCAGGCCTGATGAGCATCTGAAACTCAGCATTCATCTCGGCCTGCAAGGACTGATAAATGTGGGGCAGCAACAGTTGGCCGAATCTGCGCACCTGCCCACGTGAGCATTGACAGGTGCTTATTTAGCTGGGACCACATCCAGTGGAGCTGCCGCACTGTGAGCAAGGAGCTCAGGATTGCACAGACACCTAATGAAGTGAAGGACCCACAGAGGCTCTTTCTGAATGCCCATATGCCCTGGTGTGCCCCTATGACTCTCCCTCTCTGAAATGAGGAATTTACAACACGAAACCATAACGCAAAATGCAAGACAGCAAACATCGTGTCATGTGCTGTAGGTGTCCCTGCATGAGCAGGAAGGTTGGACTAGATGATCTCTAGAGGTCCCTTCCAACCTTAACCATTCTGTGATTCTGTGATCATCCGATATAATTCTGCCTCATAATTGTGAGGTACTGGAGGAGCCAATCAGTGAGTTTCTGCACTGGAAGTTCACTGGGCAAAGTTTATTTCTGTCTAGAACTTACTTTAACTATTTCAGAGATCTGAGGGTATCAGAATTACCAACAGCAAAACAACTAATATTCTATATGTCAATCATTCCCATATTTTTCTTGCCTCAATACATTAGTTTCCTTAATGATATTCTCATGGTGAGATTCAGTCCTAAACTTAAATACCTACAATATAATTTATGTAGGTAGCTGTCTAAACTGCCACATCAGTCATTAGAGATCTAGTCAATGAACAGAGTTATTCAACTGATTAAAGTTTGATTCTTACTTTTGGGTGAAATGAATCGAGAACTTCAGTTGTATCTTCATTGGAGCTAATGGAAGCTCAAATATCATGCTCACATATGGATATTCCTATTTAAGAAAGTTAAGTTTGAATCCCACGTTTAATGATGCTCTGAAAAGCAAGCAGGAAGAATTAAATCCTTTTTACCACTGCAGATGTGGTCTACTTGCCTCAATATGATTGCATCATTATATTGACAGTATCATGTTAAATCAGAGAAATAAGTAGGGTTTGCAATGCCATATTATTAAGTCTTCATAAGTATCTGTTCAGGTATTTCTTCTTTGAATTATCTCCAAGAGCAAAAAAAAAAAAAAAATTCAGTTCCAACAGTTAGCAGAAGTGATCAGTGGATTTGTAGAATGGTAATTGCACTCAGCATGTCTAATATTACAGACTTCAAAATGGTTCTTCTTTGTTTTTTCCTTTCATGGCAACTCATAGGAAAAAAAATGTTTATTCACATTAGCATCATAATTGTTCTGTTAACAGTAATAGTAGCAAATGAATGCAATAATATAGTAATGAAAATAAGCAGAAGCCTGGGAAAAAAAAAAAAAACAGTTTTATTGTGGTAGGCTGGGGGAACAGTCGCTGGATAAGTAGTGCAGATCCAAGTCTAGGCAAAAGGGCTGTGTAAGAATTGTCTCTACAGCAAAACCAGTTATTTGGTGAGTAATGTACATCATTTCTGCAGGTGAAAGTTCCCCCGTCTGGAGGTCAATGCAGACATATATTTAGCTGCTGCTAGTTTACCCTCTGGCTTCAGTTTTGGATAGTTAAACCTGAAATCTGGGCACTGCCAAATCCAATAGTAGGTATCATATGCTGATACTCTTCCCTGTATTACTGACAAAGCAACAGTAATACTTTCTGGTTAGCACAAGCCATGTGAAATCTTTAGGCACTGAAGCTGTCGACTCTCTTTACTCTCTTCTTTGCAAGCAGGCTTTTTACTTCCCTCCCTTTACCTCCCCAATTTTACAAGGAGAGGAATCTCACTGTTTTCTCCTGGTTTAAAGGAATAATAAGCCTCGCAGAGCTCATGGTCCGTGTGTTTGGCGCATCCACAGCAGCTTCTGAATTCTGCTGCCCAGCAATGGGCTTTTAGTGAAAACAGGCTGCATCTGGCTGTGAATATTTAGCAAATCAGAGACATTCATTTCCTGCTTACAGCATTTCTGAAGCACGTAGACACAGGCAGGAATCATGTATCCTCAGAGGAGCATCATTTAGCATTCATTTAGCTTCTTCTAACCTTTCTAAGCAAGTATCTATTGCCAGAGATGGTCTGGTATTTCATCATCTCACTGACATTCCCAGGGAGAGCTCTTAATGTTACACGTTAATGCTACATGTGCTCTGTGCCTTACGTACATTTTTTTCTGGTGTACCTCCAAAACTGTCCCTTGCCCTTAGCTGGTGCTGGGCCTCTGCCAGGGCAGGCCAGGTAGGCCGTGCAGTGGTATTTTGCTGTGAGCTCAGCAGTGGACGTACCGTGCGGGTGGAAGACACATCTCCAAGAGTGGATTGTGCAGTATGGACTGTTTTTGAAGTGGAACCGGACCTGGAGGCAAGACACAGACAGGACTTCACATTTGTAGTGCTAGCCAAATCAGTGCTAAGAAAAAAACAATTAGCTTATTGGCATGAAAAGCCTTTACCGTCTCCAACGTCTGTTTTGCTTGGAGCTAATGAAATGATTGTGGCATAGCAAAGATACTGCCTGCTGAGAAATACATCCTCCTTCCTTTTTTAAAAATCATTCTATGTAATATAACTAGAAGTTATCCTTATCTTCAGATCATTGGTGGGTTTTTTTTTCCTCTTTTTTTTTTCTATTTAAATCAATGAGTATGATTCAGGTATGCACTGCATGCATATAATTCATTGATAATTTCTACTGTGGACATGGTAGTTATTTTGCCTTAATAAGGGGATGGAATGATTCACTGGTATGTACTCCACTTTCATCTCAGACTCCTGGTCTTTGCTCAGAAAATTTTATGTATGAAAATGAAAAGGAATGGAGTCTAATCAGAGCAGTTCATTAGATAACTGGAATGTAGGGAAATTGGATTCCAGCTGACCAGATTTATTTAATTGAAAATCAGCCCAAGAAAGTGCAAAGTCTTCTGAATGATAACAGGAAATGTTGATTTTTCTGTTGCTTTTTGAATCCAGAGAAGAATAGAGGAAAACTTACGGCAGAGGCTGAGTATCCCGGTTGTTTCAGTCACAGCAAAGGTTTCTCTCCATTGTAACTGCAATAATTGTACACATTGAAGTCTAGCAAGGAAATGGTGGAGACTGTATTTATCTTTATATGGCAAACTTTACATGACTTGCCTATATGCTGTCAGTGCATATCGTTCTTTGTGAAACGGTATTGATGGAATTGGAGCATGTGGATCATGATTTGTTGGTTCAATATACCAGGAACTCTTCTGGTTACAGCTGGCAACATAGGCCTGATTTTATTTCACAGTTCACATGGGAGACATGTTAGGGTGACAAACTACCTTGTTTTCACCTAATACAGAGCTACTTGCAAAGAAATGAACATAGCCAAAATTTACATAATTAGTTTAACAATGTAGTATTATGTAGTAGTATTTTTTTTATGTTGAGACAAGCACCAAATTAATTCACATTACATTATCTGCATTAGCTTCAGAACAGGAATTCTGCAGTGACTGCTGCTGCAAGACACAGTGTGTGTACGCGCTTTTCAGAAATAACTTTCCACTTTTGTATGCTTGTTTGTGTGCTTTCTAAATGTAGTTGTTCCAGTGCATGGCTAGGTATTGTTCTACTGCTCTAGGAAGAGCTATTTTATCCCTTTCTTCTTGCATTTTAAGTCTTTCAGGAGTCCTACCACAGAAAGACAGTTCTTACTTCATGAGATCACAGAATCACAGAATATTCAAGGTTGGAAGGGACCTCTAGAGATCATCTAGTCCAACCTTCCTGCTCAAGCAGGCAAGACATCTGTGCTCAGTGGTGGTTTTGAGGTTCTCAGGAGTCTTTTGGTGAAAGGTGGTGAAATTTATTTTCATCCTGCTTGTAGCTCATGCTACAAGCTATGTGCTTGGTAGGACATGAGACATGAGCATGAGACTCTACACATTTGAGATGTTAGGCGATGCGTTATGTTCACTGCCTTGGATTTTGGAAAGCAGTTCTCTTTAGGAAATTCATCACATTTTGCACTGTCTTTTCCCTCATGCTCACTTACAACACAGAGCATATTCTCAGTGTTCAGGAAATTTATTTCATTTGAACAGTTATGAATTATTAAAGCCAAGCACACGTTCCTCCTGCCTTCTAGTAGGAGAAGTTGTATATCAAGGGATTCAGTGGTAAATATTTTCCCACTATGATTAATTTTTAGACTCAATAACAGTGTTAGAGGAAGTTCAAGATTTCTGTGACATCAGCAAATAACAGCGAATGTTATATTTGCAGTTCACTCTAATCAAGAAAGAAAATATTTTTTAAGATGGAGCAGTTTAAAAATGGTACAAAAAATTTTTAACTAATTGCTTAAATTGCTTAGATACCATTATCCAGGCAGTGCTCATAAATATGTTCAATTTATATAAAGGCTGAGTAAGCTCATGAGTGCTCATGTTAGGGTGCAGTAGTCAGGACCATTGGTTAGGGGCCTACTTGTTGCTGCTCCCGTCCCTCTCCCATCCCACTTGGAGCTGCTGGGAAGGAGCTGGGCAGGAGGGTCACACACTCTGGCCTTGTCACGGTGGTTGCAATTGGGAGCCCATGGGCTGTTTAGAGCCCATCGGGGCTCAGTTTCTGCTGTAGCCTTGTCACTAAGAGGCCTACGTGTCAGTAGACTACGTGAAGAAGCTGGGTTTTCTTTTTGATCTGTGTATCTGGGAATGAGCTCTTCCCCTCAGTAATCCAGTACATCACGCTCAACACCAGCTGCAGTTGTGCCCATATTTATTGAAGTTAAATAGCAGTTTTAGACGAGGCTGCTGATTTCAAAGCAAATCTCCAAGAGCGTGTCACTGTCTGCGAAAAACCTGGATTTTCCAAAGCAGAAATTGTGCTTTGGTCCCAGTGCAAGCCTGGTGCCATAAGGGCCACTGGCGCCGCTGCTGCTATCTGAGAGCCCAAGCACCAGAGAAGATCCGTCTTGGGCTTCTCGGAGACTGCGGAGATACTTGAGCTTTTTTAAAGTGCAGTTTTGAAACAGTTGACTTATGAAGAAATTTTGAAGGGCAAATACTGTGAAGATCGAACAAGGTCCATTATGTGTTAAATCAAGAAGAAAATCTTCTTTTTAAAATGTCATAATTTAAAAAGCAAATTCTGAAAATTCCTCTTTATTGTTCATACATAGAATATCTGAACAAGTGTTGTTATATTAAAGAAATGAACTTTTGAAAGTAGGGTTTTGGCAGAAGATTATTGTAAAATCTCAATTTAACTGTTGTGTGTCTGTCTTAAATCTATACTAATAAAATAGCTTCTAGTAATGTTCAAGACTTTCAGCTTCAAATCCTATTTTGCATTTTGATAAGACTATGAAGAGTTCCATAAGGTAATGCTGAGGATGCAATTTTTGCTCTTGAGAAATTTGATACAAATTCAATAATGATAATGAGATTTTTGGTGTCAGTTTTCATTTTCATTTTTTAAATGAAATTAATATTATAATTTATGAAATTATGAAATTAATATTATGAAATTAATATTATAATTTATTTTTAATAAATTTTTTTAATATTATAATTTATTTATTTCGTTGTTTTAATTTCATGTTTGTATTCTCTAGCAGGGCAGACATTTCCAGGTAAAGAGTCAGTTGGGTTATATTGTGCTATTTGTGTCTCTAATGCTGAGTTTCTTCAGTTTACTTTTTTGAATTAAAATTTAATTACTATGGTTATCCCAACACTTCATGACCTGTCAAAACTGTGCATTACTTTAGCATCTTTAATATTAAAACAAACCAACCAGGTAAAAGCCTCCATTCAAATATCAAATCCTATAAAAAATATTTCAGATTAATTCAAGCTGATATGTGATTTTCTAAGATTCAGTTACTAGAAATATATAGCAAATAGGTTTTGAACAGTAGGAGAATATTTTTCAATATAGAATCAATAAAAAATGAGAAGATAATGATGTTCTCTTAATTGTATTATATACATCTCCCTCTTATGCTGCATCAAATTTAACATTATAAACAGTCCCCTTGTTGATTAATTAAGAACTTAATGTTCTTACCACTGTAATTCTTTAATAAATTCAAATATCTTTGAGTTGGGAATTTTTCAGCAGATAAATATGATGCTTAGTCATTACATGAAATCCTGTGTTTTTGTAATCAAAATTTTGGCACAGTAGAATTATAAATGAGCACTCTGTGTAATAAGGTGAATCTCTTCTGATCCACAAACATCCAGATGCTTTCTCATACTCAAAATTGTCTTTTGAATAATATTTTAAATGAAATACTGAGTTGTGAAAAATGAAACATAGTTTAAGCATCCTGAAGATTTAAAGAGATTTAACCAAAATTTGTGACCACTTTTATCCATATTACAACAGTGTTGGACTTAAATATAAAATAATAATAATCCTTTAATACAATAGTCATCTTTCAATTGTACTTTAAAACAGTCTTCTTTAAAAGTTCTGAGAGGGTAGATTTATTTGAGGTTTCCCAAATGTTAGTGCATTGGATATTGGTGAGCATTGATATACTGTAAGAATCTCAGTAAAACAAAGGGCTTAAAAACAGACTAAAAGTTCAGTATTGTGAAATTTGCCTGCAGTGCTCTCAGAGCCTTTCTCAGAGCAACACACCAAAAGAGGCCTTGCTGAGAAGTCAACACTCTATAAGAGCAGGTTTTACCATTTCCATCCCAGGGCAGGAGACTCTTGCTCTGAGTAGTCTGGGTTGAGTAAGAATGCTCATGGGATAACATATTACTTAAGATGACTATCTTGTACGTATGGTCTTTATGATCAGCGTGAAATTCTCTGCTGTCAAATATATACACGTGTCACTAGGCAACTGAGAAGCAGCATCAATATAACTTTGATCTTTTTTCCTTTTTTTTTAATATTAAGCCTACTTTTGTGGTATTAAGTATTCTTGTCATGATATACCTCAATCTTATTTTGAGGTATAGGAGTCTTAGTGTAATGATCCCAAGTGATATGGAAAACAGAGCCTTGGGACTAAAATGTATCATACAGAATTATAGAAAAGAGCAACTGTCTTTATTCGACATGTAAAATGTCCTGAATAGTCCAAATATATTCCAAGTCTAAGTCAGCTTAATTGGATGTCCCATTGGTTAGTACAGAGAGAGATCTCTCTGAATCTAATTCACTATCAAAGCGATGAAGGAGAATAGCATGTGTAGCTGCTAAGAAGCAGCTTGGAAATATGGATTTGGCTTAAATAGATTTCAATTTGGAGACTCACAGAACTGGACATGCTGTTCTGCACCTCATCAAAATCACTGGAGGAACCATGTCTCCCTTATTCCTTTATTTAGCAGAGTTGAGACATACCATTTTCTCATACAGCAGTAATATCTTCTTACCTAATGTCTTGTCAGCACTATGTCTTGTGTCTAGCTTTACATACATTTAATAATTAAGTTATGACAGCATCTTGCTAAAATAGTGCAGATTGAATCATTACAACTGTAACTCTATTGATGGCCAAAGGGGTACACAGAAATCATAGACTGCTAAGTCCATTCTGATACCTCTGTGCAAAAATGATAGTTCCAGTTAAACTGAAGCATGTTAAATTTCAGCAGGCAGCAGAAGAGATCAAGGTGTTATAAAGCCTCTTAAATAGCAATGAGTTAGATTATAAATGTCCAGATGACCTTAGCATATTAACAAATGATTTGGATCTCATACAAACATAAAACAAATACAGAACAAATTAAATCAAGATTTCTGATTATTGAATTTTAGAATGAATAACTCTTGTTTGCGCCAATCCATCAAGATTCATTATCATGACCTCCAAAAGCGAGGCGATCCAGCAGATTTTATTCTGACCCTCTGTCAATGCTCTGGCACTGTGTGAGACTCTGGCAAAGCCTGAAGCAGCTCCCTTGCAAAGCCATGTAACTGTGTGAGTGCAATGCTGAGCTGGAGCTGATGCCAGGCCTCTTAGCTGAGTACCCAAATCAAACTCAGTGCTGCACTGATCTGGTCACATAGCTCTCAGATCAGAGGTGGGCCACGTCCAGGTCCAAACAAAATGAGCTCACACTTGGGTAAGACTACAAAAATTGGTGAGAAAAAGTGCTTGCCCCATCATCATATCACCATTGGCCACTAGGTCAGCTGCCCCTGGGTCTCTTCTTTAGATCTCTGATACCTCAGAGATGGACTAGTATATATACACCATAAGAAAATAACCAGCTGATTGTATGTCAGGATGGAAATAAATTCTTTATAACCCTTGCAGTTGACCAGCTGAAACCTTAAAGTATGAGATTTGATTATAGTCATTGTCTTAATGCAGAGCTGCAAGTGTTATGGGCATGTTGAGAACTTCCAGAAGCTGGATTAAAGCACCTCTTTTACAATGATATCTAATCTCGTCCTAAAGCTCCCAGCGATGGCGAGTCCACCGGCTCCCCTGGTAAGCCATTCCAATATTTAATTACCCTCAGTGCTAGGAAATTGCCATGTTGTGGAAAGATTGAATTTGTCTAACTTCAGCTTCCAGTCTTCCTTTTGCATTGCTTTTGTCAGTAAGACTGAAAAGTGAACACTTTTCAGATGCATTTTCTGAATAAGTCTCTAGGAAAGATTGGTTTTCATTGACCTGTTGGAAAGCTGTTTGCCCAGAAGCTTGTGCACTTTTTTTGAGCGACATCACCTGACCTGATGAAGTTACTGCCTTCGCCTGAAAATCTTGCATCGTTCAGATCTTTAGACTATCACTATTAAAACATCCTTACTACTACTCGGCACTTACAGATAGCAATTGAGTCACTTTACAAATTTTATTTTGATAATTTGGATATGTTGTACTCTGTAAAGACTTTTAAGGTTGGTTTTCTGGTTGAATCTCTAGCTCTGAATCTCATTAGGTCTGTTATGTACAAAGCTATGAGAACTAGAGAGAATATTCATGTAGACATTTTGCAAATGCTGTGTATAGAAGCAAAGTCATTCCTTACGTGTACTACTTAACACCTTCCCCACTTCCCCTTTTTACACATTTAACAAATGCTTTTAGCTACAGTCCTAAACTGCCAACTCAAGCCCAAGCAGTTATCTGTATCAGGCAATTGAGGTGGTGATCCCAAAATTTGGCTGATGGAAAAGGAAGGACAGGCTTTTCCCCAGTTTCACCTGGCTAACATCACACACATTTTGTGTGAAATCCAACTTATTCCAATCTGCTCATGTCCAAGTAGACATCCAACTTTGGGTTATTGCTATTGCAAACATCGAGGAGGAATTGCTAGCATGTGTCTCTAGGGAGCAAAATGAATAATGACAGCAACTTCAAAGCATGTAATGCTATGAAATTTCTTCCAGCCTTTTAGGAGGACTCCTGCTAAAGAAAGGTGATGTTGGCAATTTACTGTAACAGAAAGCTTTTTCTCAGTGTTGTCACCTAATGACTTTTGTTTACTTAGGTACTGTCACTATTCCTTCCTTCTACTGTCAATGCCTTCATAGCATAACCCTGAGAGATCTGATTTCCAGTATTATGTTTTGTATTTAACTAATAAATATGCAAGAAAATGGGCCATATTATAATGATCTTATGTTTTTCCATAGATGCCTGCTTCCCAGAAAGGAATCTGCCATATTGCAGTTCCAACCTATGTGTTACTATTTTTATTTTTCCCAGATCTTCCAAAGTTTATATTTGTCTGCTTTAAAATGCTTTTTGGCAATCTATGACTAATTAACAAGAAGATTCCTATTTTCTGTGATGGTGGCTTGTCCAAAGCAATTATTTGCTTTCCCTGTGATATTTTTTTCTGAGTAGTGCTAAAGAAACAGTCTTGGACTCTAGCCCTTACTTGAAGGATAAATTATGTATTTTGTATTAAAGTCGTCAGATAAATGCATACACTGAAGTGGATAGAAAGGTCAGAATGAAGGATCCCTGACTCCTGGGGAGTACCTTTAGGAGTCAACTGCTTAACTCATTTTCTTTCTTTGGCAATAATAGCTCATGCATTTCTTCTCTATGCAATTGACCCGGCTTCTTAGTACAGACAGAGAACAGCTCCATCACGTGTACCCTTGCAAACAGAGGCAACAGAAATTTCACCTGAGAAGCTGAGGGACTCTACACGTTTTCTTGGCAAGTGCTTTCCCTTTATTGCCAAAAAAAAAAAAGAAAAAAAAACAGAGAACAAAAAGCTCCACAACTGCTTCCCCAGTATTCCTAACTGTAATGAAGTATTACTTCTGCTTTTATGTACTCAAATGTGAACTTAGGATTTGGAAATGCAAAGGTACAAATGTACTTACTCTTGCTACACTGAATTATGCCCCAGATCAAATATAGCCCAATACCCACTATCTTGTGTTGCCTCATTTAAGAGATCAGGAGGGTGCATTCATTGCACAGGAGCTCTGTAGAAACGTCAGGAGGGAAGTTTATACCAACTGTCTGGGTTGCTTTTCACCAGTTATGAAAGGAGCTTCAGAATCCTATTACGGATCACATGTATTAATTTAATGCCACCTGACTTAGGTATCTACAGTAGGCAATCAAATGCACCTTCTACCTCTCTGTTGTAACTTAATTCCATTTTACTGTCAGCTCTGGAATCTCTTGTCCTTTCCTTAAAAGCACCCAAAACTAAGGTGTCCAAACTCTTTTCACAGGATCTACAGACTTTTTTTCTTCTTTGCTTGAATAACAACCACTGTTTTACTGCAGTTTATCTAACCAAGCTTAAAGTTGTATGAAGTGCCTCAAGGATAAGTTTATAGCTAGGTTTATTCAGAACTTTAAGAGTTCTTCATTGTGAACAATATAATGCTAGCCTTCAACTTCAAAATGCTCTTTTGATTGTTGTTTCTGAAAAACCCGGTCATGTTTTTTTTCCCAAATCAAGGTCATGTGAAAAGAAGTCAAGTGCTGACAGAAATAGACTGAAATACTTCGTAGTTAAAACTACGTGGAAATTGCACTCCCAAATCTTCATATAGTAGCTCAAGTTACGGTAGGGATTTGGCCTGTATGGGAAGTGTTAAGAGAGGGTCTCAAATGCTAATGAAGAGTAAACCCATAATGTAGACTGTAATTCCCTTGTATTTCTAATGAAGGTGGTTGGCTGGTGACCTGCTCATTTTCCAGAAGAAGTAACACTTTGTTCCCATAATAGGTATTAATTCACATGCTGGTTAATCATCCACTGTACTGTGCATGTTCCTATTTACAAATTTACCGAGTTAAGAAGTGAGTATCTTACTCAGTGCATCAGTACTAGGGCTTTGTAGCTGCAGCCACAGTTTATTTGAAAGTGTCAGCTCAGCCACATTATTTGCAGTTACAGTAGCATTCAGCAAGGAGCAGGAGTATATCTTGTCTCATTTATCCTTTTTCTCTGCATTTGCCGAAAGCATGTTTAGGATTGAGTTGAATATTAACAAAGAATGGATGTCTTAGAACAAATAGCACTGAATGGAATTTAGTCCAAGATTACCAACAACAAAATATCAAAGTTCAGTGTTATTTGATTAGAGGTGACAGATCTTTAAAGAACGAATTTAGAGAAATTATTATTGCATAGATGCTTTGGGCCAACTCTCTTGATTTTTGTTCCAAGAAATGGATTTTTTCTAACCTTTCTGCTGAAATTTGATGCCGTTCTGTTTTAGTTAAATCTGGCTCAAAAAGAGCACAATATTTCAATCACAATCTTGATAAAAAAAACACATAACATGAAAGCAATGAAGGCAATAGGGGCACAGAATATGATCGGGCAATAAGCAGAGAGAAAACATTGACACTCACAGTTGAGTTCTCTTTGTGCTTTTTGCTCTGCAAAATTCAATAGACAGGATCACAAACAAGAAATAAGTGTTCTTTCATCTATTACACTTTATCCAGCATAGGACTTATCTGACTTCTCTTTTAATAATAATTTTATAGTTCTATTAATTCTTTATACATCTATGTTTGTTCCTTCACTTTCTTGCCTCCAGTGAAAGCTGTGAGGTGAAGGCTTTTGTTTACACTATACTCCTGTGGCCTTCTGAGTCTTAAGCAGAGTTTAACAGCATATAGTTCTTCTGTTCAAAATATGAGGCTACTGGATAAACCTTTAGGTGAAAAAACAAGAAATTCCATATCAAAATGAAAAGTCTGAGAAGTGAATTTGCACTGGGAAGGGCAAGATTTAAATATAAAATTCAAAAAGCCTTATATTGATTGAAATGTATTTTGTGGACGTTTTTATTATTTCTATTTTTTTTCAGATTCCTGATCCCAAATAGTTTATGGACATCCTGACTGAGTGGAGGTAGAAACACTTGTTATAGGCAGTTGAGACTGCCCATCCCGAGAGCTGCCTGGCTTTGCTGGGCCTGGGATGAAGTCAGGGTGAGTGGGGCAGGGGGGCTGTGTTGCCCCACAGTGCAGACTGTCACAGAGGAGGACAGACAGGAAAAGAGACAAAAAAAGGATAATCTTGCCCTACAGTGGCATGGGATTTATTCCAGTATTTAAAATTTTGATTTCTGTATTATCAGATTTGCTTGTTCATTTTCCATATACATACATGCCAAAAAGGAGATTGAAAGAGTATTAAGTTTTTCCCCAAATAAGGTAATTTCAGACTTAGAAGGGACTATTTACTCCTTTGTTGAAATAATGAATTTTACAGAGGCATATGATCATGATCGTTTCCTTGGGTTTATTCTGCCCTTTTGTATTACTTGGTTTCACTGCTTTAGCTCTTCACTATGTTTTATATTGGTTGGACAAGAACTGTTACAAGCAGCCATTAGTATAGATGCACAGATGACTACATTTAATTTCTGAGATATTTGTATAACATTTTTTCTGGATGAGATGGACAACAAGCTGACCATGAGGCAGCTGTGCCCTGGTGGCCAAGAAGGCCAATGGGATCCTGGGGTGCATTAGGAAGAGCATCTCCAGCAGGTCGAGGGAGGTGATCGTCCCACTATACACAGCCCTGGTGAGGCCACATCTGGAGACTGTGTCCAGCTCTGGGCTGCCCAGGACAAGAGGGATGTGGAGCTGCTGGAGAGAGTCCAGCACAGGGCTACCAGGATGATCAGGGGCCTGGAACAT
>JAVCKT010015030.1:2500-23334 GCA_032273925.1 Rhynchotus rufescens
GCAGAACGTCTGGGCACTGAGTTTGTTCATCTCATACAGTATCAAAGATAAAAAGAAAAGACAAAGTGCCCCGAAAGTCAGTGCTAGCGTAACTGGGATCTGCGCTGAGACTGTCAGCATTGGTGCCAAGGCTGGATGGTCAGTCCCTTGAAGTAAGTATAGGTAAAAAAAAAAGAACTGCTCTGAACCACAAGTCTGAACAATCCCACAAACTGCAACACAGTTAAATATTATAAACTTCAAATGTACATGTACCTAGAATAAATATTAAAAAAAAAAATTTAAATGCCTGGGAGCTCATTTTCTTCTACTTTTCTGGAGCTTTTCTATCACAAGTCTTTACACAAATACATCATATTTACATTAGCCCTGCCTAGTGCTAATGTTGACTTTTTTTTTTTTTTAATTTTACTGGAAGGTATATTTTTCGGTTTAAAAAAGAAAAGCAGCTCAATATTTTAAATAAAGATGCAACATTTCACACGGGATTGATAAATTCCTAAAAGTGTGCTGCAATGGGGTTAGGAGAGTGCAAACCAGTGCTGCAGAACTGTTCAACTGCTCTGTAAACAGGAGCCAAAATGCATCAGCTTTTGACTACGGGAAAAGACCTACTAAAAGCATCAAGATGTTGGGAAGACCATGTCCTGCAATGCCAACTTACTGCAATAAACCCATCCAAGTATTCGGACTGTGCATTTCCCATCCTGAATGCAGGAAAAAGCACCAGGATCTCTGCGCCTACCGATACTGGGAGAAGAGCCCGAAGGGGACTCAGAACCCTAAAAATAACAGTGCCACAAGTAGAGGCAGAGATGGTGATTCTCAGGAACGAATGAAATAAAAGAGCCATAGCTGCTGAACTCGTTATCAGAGGTAGACTATTAAAAATGAAACTTTCAGTAGACAATTTGGTTCCAAATCCAAAACAGGACAAAACTGAAATTGCAACATGAAAATGTTTACTTAGCAAAAATAAAAACATCTCTACCTATTCTATCTCTTCTATTCTGTCAATTATGTTGTAGTAAACTGTATTACAATATAGCTAGTAAACTGTATTACAATATAGCATAACAATCTAAAACCACCAAATGTAAACTAGACAATTCCCCTCCCATCGCAACATTCACACTTTCCCCGGAAAATTTTAGAAGTAGAAACAATATATTCTGGAAATCATGTCCAACAAATCAAGAGCTTTCAACATGCAACTAACTCTTAATTATTCCTTTCTTTCAAGTATGTGGGTGCTAATTTGTTCCCATTAAAAGAAAAAAAAATATTTTAAACAATTTGAGTAATAAAAATCCACCATGTAAATGGTTGAATGTCTGAAGTGAAGTGAAAAAGGGGCAGACTGGAGGGAGACTGGTCCATCCAACCTCTCCAAGAAGCCGGCGACCTCCCTCAAAGGATCCGTGGACATCAGGTCACAGTCTGATGGGCTGTTCCCAGCCCGACAGCCCAGCGCCCGCGGGGCTGCAGGGGGGCAGGGCTCAGAGGGGCCCAGGGCCGCCCTCACCGCGGGCTCCTCCTCGGTGGGCTCTGCTGCGAGCACTGGGGTGTTCTACTGGTCTGGCCCTCAGCTGAGCTGGTAGGGAGATGCAAGCCTCAATAGTGGGCAGTTTCAACACCTTAAATTAGAAAATTCCAAACCCTCATGTGTAAATTGTGCTCTCCTTGCCTCGCTTGCACATTCCCCTCCTTCTCTTTGCAACCTTTGCAGAAAACTTCAGCTTTTAGTTTAAAACCAGAAAGTTGTTTCCTTTTATCTTATGATTTTTTTTTAATACACAAAAACTGTCTTGAAAAACTCTTAGGTAATGCTCTGTTCAGAGGAAAAAAAAAAAAAGGCTATCTAATAAGCACAGGCCCAGTTTGCAATCAAAAACAGATTTCAAAAAAATAATGTTTATTAGGTCTGATACAAGCTTGTATTTCTCATTGGTATTTTTTTCTCCTCAAATCTCTTCATTATGAATATGAGCGACATAAGAAAAAAAATAGCAGACCTTACCGATTTTTCATAAACTTATGCAATGGGCACAGGTAAAAAATAATTCCACTCAATGAAAAAGCAGAGATTAAAAAAAAAAAAAAAAAAAAGTATTTGTTCTTTTTGCTTTGTTTTTGTTTTGTTACCATAGTTTTCAGAATATTTCAATTATTGCAATAAACACCAAAACTGTTATTTCCCCTTATAGAGACTGTTAAACTTTTTGTTTTAAGGTCATGTTTGTGTATTAATATTTAAGCCAACACAAGACTGGGAGCAATATAACAGTGGGGGAAAATGTGCATACAGGTTTTTTTGTATTTCAAAGCCACAGTACTGTAGATTTCCTATTTCCATTATTAGTAGTATAAAAAATTAGTACACACCAAGAAACATTTTCACTCCTACTTTCATATTGCTTCAGATCTTAACCTGACATTAATGAGCAAATACACACTAGGATGATGATCACACTGCAGGATAAAATGGCTCATATACTGCGCTGATAAGTTAAGATGAAAGAAATCCAGAACAAAGACACAACTGTACTGTGGAGATATGTTTAGATTCCAAATACTTGTATCAGTCAAAGATAGAAACACCAAAAAAAAAATGATAAATAAAAACATCCACTTTTTCTTCTTGTCTGTATAATAAATATACTGTATATATTAATGCATTGCTCCTTTATTATGCCTAGCTACCATTTACAATACATGGACGCATCAGATCCGTATTTTCCATCATCTCTGAGGTGTGTTTCTAACTCCCATTAATGGTATTCCCAAAGCAAGAACTGAAGATTCTATTTAACTCATGGGCGACAAAGAAGATACCAGATGAAGCCAAGGGCAACCCTAGTGAAGTTGGCCTGCAGTTGAGGAATTGCTGAGTATCATTCCTGAAACAATTCCGCCCAGTTCTTGGAACACAGCACGGAGATTTGCACCAGGCAGTCGACAAACTACCCAGGCAGGAAAGGCAGCCACCAAATCCCGATTACTTGACCAGTGCATCCCTCCAACCACCATTCCCGCTCCAGCTATGTGAGAAAACATCACAGATTTCTCCCATTATACCCTACAGGGACCCTTCTTTCTTAACAATATTTGGCACAACAATATTTCTCTGCATTTCCATTTCCACTAGAAGTTTTTTGATCTCTCATGCTGACCTATTGGCTTATTTACCTAAGATATCGAGACACTTCATCCTAAAGCAACATGGTACTGCTTGCTCAAAGTGAATCCTGTCATTAGACATCCTAAAATATTATTTCCCCCAAAAGATGAACCATAGGTATGACAACGGGACAAGGCAAGAAGAGAAAGTGGTAGCAGGATTGGTAACAACTTCCCCACGAGTATGTCACATACAATGGCATGCCATCTTGATCAAGATCTACTATTCATAAATACTACTTCAGCAAGCACTTCCAGCACTCTCACCAGTCAAGATTAATAAAAAAAATTAAAAATTTTCTTTAATGGCATCAGCAGATGTAAATACTACAGACATTTACAAGTGCTACATAACAGCCTGTTCAGGTACTGTATGTAAAAGCACGTTCAGGGAGAAATAAAAAACAAACAAACGGATATCTTTTGTCTTAATGGCTAGAAAAAGTAATTTATCCTAAAGAGCAAACAATAGTGACACATGTGAATCCAACTAATCCTTGTTCCCTCCTCCAGAGAGGGAGTCAATCCAAGTTTACCAAATCTAACTGTCTGCTGACGCTGCTTTGTGATTTTGCAGCTTTCCTTGCTGATACTGTGCAAAGGACTGACGTGGTTATTCTTGGTGGCTCATTTAAAAACAAACCTGAGAATTATTCGAAGTTACCTGATCAGATGATTCTTCCACTAAACAGAGGTCCATTTAAATATTGTAGCTTGGTCAAACTTGGGATAAATTAGCCCAAGCAGATCACCAGTTTAACACAGCTGCCTTCCTGCCAGTACACAATCTAAATCAGGTCCTCTGCTTAAAATATTCTGTGCCTGGCAAACTTACCACAAAACTCAGCTGCGTGCTTTTTGCAAAGAAATGTAAGCTGAAATGAAACTATTAAAAAGAAAAGAAAGGCCTTCCTACTTTTTGATTAATGCCGAAGTTATCTTTCATTTTAACTGCTCACAGAGTACGAGAATTCATATCCTAATTAACTTAGTTCCGGTTACACCTGCTTTCACAAGATGCACATCTCTCCCATTCTAAATTCAGATCTGGCTCAAATACACAAAAGGTCAAGCACAAAATTCTGAGACTAGATTATTATTTTCAACATGAATTTCAGAATATTGCTAGTTGGGAGATTTCCATCATAAAAACAAAATGTATTTATAGGTTGTTTTTTAAAAAACATAACTCTTGCCCTGCCCTTAATTGTTTTATATTAAATATTCACTAGAAATACATGGGAAATTTACACATAATTCATACTAAGTGTTGTCCTTGTCCTGGAGAAAAGAAGACTAGCACTTAATCCTTTAATTTTATTAGTGATTTTTGTCAAGTGACAGACTGCCACTTGATTTGGTCACTGTGTCAACCATGTTATGGTTCCATCCTTCTCCTCATGACTCAGCTACTGAGCAGCACTTCACATCCCCTCCGGTCTTTGGCCCACTTGGACAGTAAAGTTCTCCGGGACAAGAACTGGGATGCCATGCTCAGTACCAACCTTGGTCAAAGCTGCAGAGCTTTACTCTAATACTACCAACAGGTGAAGCAGAAGCTTCCAAGAATTATAAAATGCATCTCACAGGGATCTGCTCCTACTCCTCTCCTACAGAGGAAATCAAGAAGAAAACCAAGTGAAACTTCTAAAGAACTGCCCACTCAGGACCACAGATAAACCTCCGTGCTACCCTAAGGAAAGAGAGCACAGAGGTCAGTTGCATGTTTGTATCTAAAGAGCAGAAAATATCAAATATCCTGCTTGCAGAACAATTCTTCCTCTAATCTCTTACCGACATTGCCATGTAACCACATCATAAATATTATCCTGCTCACATGCTTCTGCTTGTTTAGCATACTTTCTATTTGACGTTATCTGGCAGCATAGGTTTTAGTTAGTCATCTTAAAATACTAATGGTTGTCCATCAAAATAGAAAAGTGCATAATAAAAACAGGCCCTAAAACTAACAGCCCCACATTCGTACAGTGTTTACACAGTGCTAAACATTGCTAGAAATGAGATGAATTACGCTTCTACAGTGCCCAAAGCAATCAGACAGACTACACACAGGTAGGCAAGCATCTACCTAGAAATGAACAAAAAAAAAAGATGTATAATCTCTATATATCATGTATGGATACACACAACAATAAATTAACAAAGTCAACTTCATATGGCCTTCATTTGTGCAAGAGGAGGGAAAAAACACTCCACCCAGTGATACAGTGTTAGGTGCAGGATGACAGAAGGGAGTAAATGATGACTTAAAAGTATTGGGAAAACATCACTGGAGTTGTAACTCTGAAACTTTAGGGTGAACTTCACTGCTTAGGACACGTAAGCCTATTCTGAACAAACTATAAGCAACAATCCTGCAGGAAACAATTGTGCAATATCAAGAAGATGGATTAGATGTATAACGGTCTTTTGCTGCTCCAATTTTTATTATTCCAATCTAATATCGTTATTCAGGTGGTAAAGTTTTATGTAAACTTAAAAACTTCAAAAGTTAAAATTACATCCATAAGAAAGCTTTGGCTGTGTCTCTGTTATATACACCTAGGGATGTCAGATCTGTTTCCCAAAAATGCAAAGTACAAAAGCAATTTTTGCACCTAATTTGGCAACACTACAACTGTAACTGCATACATTAATCTAGCAAGAGCATGTAGCAGTATCTAATGGTGGTTGTGTGAATGCACAGCACATTGCATAATTGTGACGACTGCGCTTGCAGCATAGCTGTGCAATAACTTCCTCTGCCCTCTGCTAACAACATGGACTTGGACTGTGTTGGGGGAAGTCACTCAGGCAGAGCAATAGCTACAAAAAGTCTTTCTGACCCAAAGTGACAGCACGGCAGAGCTCTTTATGGAGGTATGTTGAAGAAAGGCGATATAGAGTCCACTTGGTCCATGTCTGCTTACTGCATGACACACAGGGTTGCCAGAACGGAAATCCTCTTATTGATTAAGGTACCAGGCAATAACCTCCATACAACTGCCAATAAAAAGATTATTTGTCTATATATTTCAGTAGGAAAGAAATACAGAAGCTTTTGGAGAAGAGAAAAGGTACTTTCCTTTTAATCTTTTAGACTGTAATAGTCATAATTGACTTTCCTGTACCGTTTAGTCTTGGTTTATCATATTATTATAGTGAAAAACAGTGTCTTACACTGATATTTATACACAAATCTTTATGACTTCAATTGCTGCTAAGGATGCAGAATGGTGGCAGAATATGGTCATTCACCATTAAGGGCCTAAAGCCTTCATAATTACTGAGTATACAGAATATTTATTATAGAGACTATGCCAAGCCTCTTTTGTGAGCTGCCCTAGGCTGTTCTTTGAGCCACATCAAGCAAGAAGTTTAAATGAAAATGCTCCCAAGTTTCTGAAATGGTTTAATATAACATATACTGACTGTAATATTCAGTTTATAGTAGAAAACTATTGCCCCTTGGTTTGAAAAATGACCTCTAGTTGGCAATTTTATTCTCAGCTTCATAGATTATAGTCCGCCGTTGGTCATTTTCTCAATCCACAGGGCAATACTTTTCCATAACAAGCTCAAACTGCAATCAGTATTTGTAGAGTGTTACACTAGTTGAGGATAATGTCTCAACACATTCTTTTATATGACTAAACAAAAGAAATAACAACCTGGTGACACAGGCATATGGAAAAAGCTGAGATGGCAGAACAGGATATTTCTATGCACTGAGGAAATGCAGTATACTGCTTTTAATACACAGTCATCTCTAATTTTATTTCTTCATTAAGTGTTTGGTTTTATATTATGTCTGTTCTTATTTCTCAAACACTAGATTGTATTAGTATGAGATTGTGAAATTGCAGTGATAGATAGGCTAACACTGTAAAATCACATTAAAATGTATTCACATGCATGTCTTAAAGATCAATTGTTCTTGGGCACACAAAACATATATTCCTAAACTTATAGGTCTGATATGAGGAAATTCTGACATAGTTCAGTAGGCAAGTAATGCTTTCAGCACCCAGCTATACTACATGAATATGAGATGAAATGCCACATTTCAGAAAAAGAGTCTCCTTATTATATAATCAAATAGGAATTTTATGTTGAGGATAGAATAGAAAAAGATCTGGAGTCTACTCTAAGATGTGCCAATGACAGATCTGCCATTGACAGATCTTAAGAAAATCACCTCAGCATCCTAAATGACAATTCATCTGATCTATAGGGCTAATACAACTTACCTAGCTATCAGCAGAGTGATGAGGTTTTAATTCATTAATCAACACATGATGGAAGCTCCTGCAGATCTTTTACTGTAAATGCAAAATATTTATTATTACAAGAGTGATCTCCATCCTCCTCCAAAAAGAGAACTCTGTTTTAATGCAGCTACATGCGACACCCATCCCTATCCATAGACAAAGGGAATAACTTTCCAAGTTGAGGCCAGTGGAGTCAAGCAGAAGCAGATACTAAGACATCCTTCCTCTCGAGATTTAGTTTCCTGTCATTTAAATTACTGCATCATAGTTGCTAGGGATCTATGAAGAGGCAGAAGGGAAAAAATCTTGGCTGAAGGCTACAATAAAACACCTATAAGATAAAGTTTTATTCTAGACCTGCATGATGCAGAAACTATACGTATCTATAATGCTGCATTTTGTGATATGAAAGAGGTAGATAGCTAAGGGTTTTTTCTGCATTTTCCACTACTGTTTCTATGCTGTTCCTCAGTCACAGACTCACCTGCATTCTCTAGCTGCAATTCAAGTGGTCTGGATCCATTTAGACATGTGGAAACTGCACCCCTAAGCTCTAAAACATTTGAGCTAAAGAACGTATTTAAATCAGATTGCCAGGAGTGATGGCTCTTTATCTTACAATTCTTCAAGGAATTTACATGTTTAACTCATTAATACTGTTTGGTGCACTAGATTTTACATTTTTACGATTTTAGAAGACAGGTTTTCTGATAGGAAAGAAAGAAGGCAGCTATTTCTTTTTTTTTTTTTTTAAGGTAATAAGAACAGCATCTAGGTGCCACAATATAATGGATTAATTAAGGAATATTATGTTTATCTTAAGTTGTGAGCTGTACATCTCCATAATTCATTCACAAAAATTAATATATTAGATCAAGCTCCATAATGATATATCTTCCATTTTTACCATACCTGTTGAGAATAAATTGTTCTAAATCGGATTATCCTGCTATCCAGTGAGAAATGTAAAAATTATACTGTTATTTTGAGAATTTACAATGCTGTATGCAAAAAGAACATAATATTCTCACTGTGCTTTTGAACTGTCATATTACTCCTACAGTTAGGAAATCATAATTGCTACTGCCACACCTAAAAATCAAATGTGATGCATATTACATCTTTCTCCATACACTGTTCATTTGGTACCTTAGTCACAAAGCCATATAGAGCACATTTTTAGGACTATTCTTGCACTACTGACTGCTTTTTTAAGTAATGCATGTAAGTGTATACAACTATGCATACAAGGGCTCATATAAAACCCTCAGATTTTTTAGATCAACAGATGAAAAGTCCCTAAATCATAATGTATGTTTAAAATATATTTAAATGAGTTTTTGGCAATTAATGCCTACAGTATATGTACACTTAAAGTGGTGAATTTCTTGGTACTCAGCATTTACAACAAATTTTTTTATCTAATGACCATTTTAGAATGACCAAAAAAAAAGACTGTTCAATTAATATACAAAGTTATATTTCAGTGACATCTTGAAATTCCCGCAAGTGGTCAACTACCCTGTACTTTCCCTGCCAATTCTTTTCCCTTTTACAATAAAGTTGTTTCTGCTGTCCTTAAGCTGCAATGCCTCACGAAAAGTAAAATATCTGAACATTATCTATAGAGTAATCCTCTTCCTGAAGAGAAGACAGAATGTCAGAATTTCTAATCCTACACAGATAGAGTACTTCACATCCACTGTATGTTTTATTGTAAAGACACGCAATACACCATGTTTGATAAATCATGTATGTGTCTGTGCACAAAGGAAAAGGCTTCTCTCTTTTCCTACAAGATGCATCCTGATTAAACACACAGAGATTGTATGCTAGCACTGAAACAATCTTTAGAAGTTCTGTAATAGAGACATCTAAGTTTAAAAAATGAAGTAGCCCACAGGTCAAACAAGCTCCTGATGAGAAGTGCTTAACCAGAAATATTATTTCAGTGATTCTTAAGTTTTCATCCATACATCAAATCCTAGAGAGTCTACTGATGAAATAAGGCTGATCTTTCCTTATTTCAAAGCAAAAGAAAACTAAATCCTCCCCATTGCTTCATCCTGGTTTGTAACTATCAAATTATACAAACTGTCCATGTGTCTTGCTTACAATGAAAACTTTCTTAAGGGAAGTATATCCTATGATGACTGATCACAGGCTTCTTCTGTCTTCCTCTAAATCTTCTGCATCTGGTCATAAACAATGACCAAGTCAAGGCTCTACCAGCATGGTGAAGAAAGTGTCTCCAAGTGTCCACATGCTGTGCATGTCCACACTGGTGAGCGTGCCTGCATGGACTACCCCTCAGTTACAGATGAAGGGATGCAAGCTGAACTCACTGCTATTATTGTATATACCCATCATTTAGCAAACTGAGTAAAGTATTTGATTCTTTGAAGAGCACGGAATTTTTAATACACTTCACGTCTTCTTTAAATTAACATCACAGAATAGTATCTAAATGCATAAATACAGACATCTGTACCAGTTTAATAAACCTGCAGCCTGGGCATATCCTTCATCCCTTTAGTCTTCCTCTTTCACTGGAAAGCTCCAGGCCAGTGCCAGTAAAGCTAAGCGAAGCCAAGACCTTTGCTGCTTCTAAGCAGCAGTAATTTCTGCCCATGGTGCCATTCAGAGAGGATCAATCAAATCACAGAGGTAAGAAAACCGTTTGCTTATGATGTGGCTGTCACGAGTGCAGTAAGTTTGCAACACCTTCCAAGCATCAAAAAGAAGCACAGAAGAAATGTGAAAAACGACAGACACTCTTGCAAAATATACGAGTGCAGTTCTCCAACCTGAAAAGCAGAGGTCAGAAGATCAGGAACTCACAGTTAGGGTTTTCCTATTAGTTAAACAACATAAGGATTCTCCTGAAGTCTTTGACTGATGTATGATCTTTTCTTTCTTTTCAGGCAGAACAGCTGTCCACTGAACTAGAAGAAATAGCCCTGAAGACAGTGCTGTTTCTGATATGACTTTGAGAAGGAAAAGTATCCCACTGATAAATGCTTTTCATGGAATTTCTAAGGAAAAAATAACAATAAAAATTGACATCCATGAAAGAATTTTTCTTTTCTTTGAGGAAGCAATCACTATTACCGTATTTTTTGGGGAATTGCTTGATACGAGAAAGAAAAATCATGTACTCAAAACTACTCTTGGAAAGAGCCTAACTGAACAGAGGCAAGAGGTATATTTAGGAGGAGGACAACTGAATGACGAGAGGAAAAAGCAAATAACCTGCTCACGACCCGGGATATGCTACAACTTCTTTCATTCAACCTCTTTGGAAGCAAACGCTCTCAGCAAGCTGAAACGTTCATTCTTAAAGACAGATAAAGAGAAAAAAAAATGTCAGTGGCAACCAACAGACATAGCTTGATTATGTCCAAGAAAAACAGAAGAAATCACCACCTCCGCAAACTTTCTTATCAAAAGCCCTTGGTACAATTTAGTATCAATTTATAAATTCTAATGGAATTATATGGATTATATAAATGGAGGATTTAAACCACTGTGATAATCCAGTGAGATTATATCCAGATTAGAGGAAAGATGGTACAAAATTGAGCCTTTCTGGGGCTTGCTCTCGGGCTGTGTTTTAGCAGTGCACTGAGTGACTAAGAAACTTGCCTTAAATAATGAAAAGCCAAAGGACTGAAGCATTTTTTTAATGTGTTTCTGATTTTAAACTATATCTCATTATGACACTTTGATACTCTCACCAGCCTCTGACGGTTGCTGCCACAGCAAAATTAAGAGAAATTACAACTGTACATTCTTGCTGCAGATCCAGTATAACATCAACAGCAGCAAACGTAACACCAGTACATCCTCCAAAGCCTCGGTGAATCTGCCGTTCCATCAGGCGTTGTACAAATTTGGGCAATGCCTGTAGGACTGGATTCCTACATATCTAACATGAGAACACAGAGGTTGGTTTAGAAGTGTCTAGCAGAAGAACACAAGGGCCTCCTGCCCATCCTTGAAATCTTAACCTTGAACTCTTGACTTACCTCTCCAAAACCTTTCTTCTCTCAGTACAACACATCTCTCCTCAACTCCACTCTTCTCGGTTTCACTCCAGGTGAACAAAGAACTTTTCTTCCTACCTTCCTGCCCCAAAGCCTTCCTAAACTTCCTTAGGAACACGCTTTCCCCAGTAGATGAGATCTTCAGCATCAAGAAACTTAGACAGTTACACATTCTCATACAGATCTGTACAGCATGAGATAACGTTTCTGTCTCCTCTTGCTTATCTCAAATGGCCTCCTTCCTCCTACTTTGCACTCTCTCCTACATCCCTGCTTCTTACAGTCCTCTTCCTCCTCCTCCTATGCATATTGCCATTAACCCTATGCTTCAGAGCAGTGCTTCTAGCAGCTGTTGACATCTGCCCACTCATCTGCCTCCTCCTCCCTGCATCATCACGTGCCAGCCCCTGCTCTTACACAGATTTTAAATACAAAGGCTGAGGCTACAAATCTTGGAAATCTTGTTTGATGGGATTCTGACAATGAAAAAACAGGATATAAGAACATAAAAGCATCCCTGGTGTAGGGTCTGATCAGGAAACCAACTAGATCTGACAGACGCTCTTTCTGACTGACCCACGAGCAGGAAAGAGTGAGTGTTTATGGAGGAGAACAGCAGCTCTGAGAACAGCATTTTATGGTCTGCTGTCAGGTGCCACCACTCAATAAATAAAAAGTACATATACGTGTGTCTGGATTTGTACTTCACCATTTTCCCTTTTTCTCCCCCACTTTCACTTTGCAGTGACAATCAGCAATTATTTTGCGGAGAAAGACTCCGTAACAAGCTTACAGGATGCCTTTAGTAATAAGATAATTATTCGTTACTCTATAAAGAATTGTAATTTTTAATTTACAAAGAAATCAAATAAAAACAGCTTTCATCTTTCCTAATATGTGAAGGAAACATTCTCTGCCTACAACTCAAATTATCATTCTCTCCTTTGTGCAAAATGAATTGACCCAGAAAACTAAAAGGGTAAGAACCCATATTTGCTGGGCTTATTCAGCAGCCAAAAGTTCATGAAAAACACTGTTGTGTATCACATAGCAACCACTTGATGCCCATTGTTAAAATACAGTAGTTATTCAAAAAGTAAAATCTTGCATTCTCAAATAAGAAGCCAGGCTACAATGTGTGTTTACTGTTTGGGGGAAATAGCCGTCTTGCCATTTTTTCTTTTTCCACAGCCTTGGCATATTTGGTCAGCTATGCAATGTGCAGTTACCCACAAAAAAAAAAAAATAGAAAAAAGAAAAAAGAAAAAGAAAAGAAAGAATTTTCCTCCAGAGTTTTGCCCACATGACAATGTCCATTCAGGACAAAACTTGAGATCCCTGTTTGAAAGCTAAGATGCAGCTATGCTTTTTCAGTTCAGCCATGCTTTGTGTAAACATGGGCTATTCCAGAGGAAGTTTGTGTCTGAGGCAAGAGGGAGAGAACTTATCACTTTCTAAGTACTGAAGTTACACATTTTTACCCATTCCCAAAGCTAACTACTATCAGGAAGGCCTTTATACATGTACGGATGTCAACTTGAGTATCCTTGTACTTCTTGCTTGCAAGTACCCTCACACTTGCACTTCTTCCCAGTGCTGTTATGAGTTACTGCAGCTTTGCAGAAATAGTAACTTTACAGGCATTTTTTTCTCTAATTATTTGTGATAAAACACAGTAACTACTGTCCACTTAAATTGTAAAAAGTAAAGCCAAAATCATTCTAAAAAAAAAAAAAAAACCACAAAGAACACAAAGAGAGAAAGTGAGTTCCTATCTTTTTCCAGAGAACCTTGCTTTGAGCTCAGCTGAATTCCAGTAAAGCCTGTGTGCTTCTTTCAAATGTCTGAAAAGTTGAGTGTTGAGTGATAGCAACTAACCCCAAACATGCAAGGAGGTGCAAAAGACCTGGAAAACGTGTGAATGGATCAGGTATGTAGGAGCAAAGGTGACTTTAGTGAGTCTGAGAGATGCGCTTGGCTGTTTCTAAGACAAGAAAACAAAGACAGAAGTTGCTACCTACCGGCTGCAAGGGTTTCTGCTCCCCTTCATGAGAGATGTTTATTGCAGGTTGAAAGAAAATGCAAAAAAAAATCCAGTATGCCTCTTTAATGATACAACATAGCTGGCTTACCAATACAAACACTAAAACAGAAGTATATATAGACACACACACACACTATATATATATATACACTTGAATCAGCCCAAAGTTTGATTACCACATAGTTATAAACAGGGATTGTCTACGCAGAGGAAATACGTGGTCGGGTCACTGACCTGTCCGTGACAGGATGTGGTGACTCTACATGTCTGCTAAATAGCTGCTGCTCGCTACAATAAGACAGTCACGCGTAATTCATCATCGAGACCCTGGCACATTTGGTGATGCAAGCAGCAAGCTGTTATGTCCGGGACACAACTGAAATGTGCAAACTTTCTGCTAAAAAATAGGAAGCATCTCTTCAAGAATAACCTGAACTCTTCGCATAACTCTGAAAATGCAAGCTTCTGGAGGAAACAGACTCCCAACAGCAGTTTATGGTAGTTTATGATCAGTCGAACATAACTGTAATACCTCCACTCCACCTATACAAATCACAAAAGATAAGTTCCTGTAAGGACCAGTAAAGACCAAGCCCAAAACTTGTATCAAGCACCATGTGAGGTCCGCAAAAGCCAAGACAAAGTGTAAATGAGAATAAATTGGGATTTCTATAACCACTCATTCATCTTACCTGCTTTTATCTAAAGAACTCAAAGAGCTCTCCAAGTGTTAATTAAATTACACAGTATTTTTGAGACAGGTAAATGGTATTATGCCCACTGGGGAACAGAGAGAACATTTATGTTTCATTACTAAAGTCACAGAGTAATTCAGTGGCTAGTAATATAACCCAAGGATTACCAGTCACCACTTCTACTCATTGACCTGGTGGCCTCACAGGAGATAAGATTAGCCTTAAATGACAAAAATACTTTCCTCTTGTGCTCTGCTGTCTTTCAAGAATTAGGACACCTTTTTTATTATTATTTTAGTTTTATTTTTCTGCTTACTTGGAGGCCTTGTTTTAGAGCCATACAGAAGACAACATTTCTTATTCTACCCAAATATGTTAAAGGGCAGCAATATGCATATGAAACTACAACAGGGCAGGGAATTGTAATGCTGTTATAGCACATATAGTTGCATCAGGATCCTCTCCTCCCTTTCTTAACCAGCCATACTCTTTGGGCTAACAAAGACGATATAAGCTCCTACGTAATAAATCCCCACCTCAACAAAACAAGGATGGAAGGATGTGCAGATTAAACAATCTAGCAGATTCACTCCATTTTATAATTATCCACTGAAAGGACCAACATAATCAACAATCAGTGAGGGCCTGAAGAGCTTTATGTCATGGAACAGTCTAAAGCTACTTCGGATTGTAAAGAGGTGACCAGGAAATATTGCATTGTCAATTCTATTTTTAGACAAAAATAATAATAAAAAAGGAAACTATTGGTCTACGTTCCGACCTGGTTCTCCAACCAGAGCAGCTGCAGGGTGCATGAGGATTGCTGCAACATGATATAACACAACCTGCACAATGTCCAGCAACTCACAGTGCAACCTGAGGCATCTCTACTTCCAGGCCAATACAATCCTGTTAGAGCTTTTACAGAATTTATGTCCATTAATAAACTGATTTTGCAGTGTATTTTTAAGAAAAGATATTCTGATTATTAACTATGTATGTCTTACTAAAGATAGGGAAGCAGTTTTCTGAAGTTGCTTTAAACCTTTTGGGAACAGCATTTGGGTACAGTCCTTCCTTTTTCCCCTTCATTTCCTATCATGTCATGAAGGATCAGCTACAGAGAAGAGGTGAAAATGTCTATGTTTTAAATGACCACGGCTCAAGATTGTCCTTATTGTGACCAAGAAAACAGCTATATATGTTTCTGGTAGAATTATTGTTATAGGGCATGACAATCATAATCTATTTTATTTTCCTAAAAATATGTCTGAAGATCCACACAGTTTATAATCTGCATTCAAAATATTTTTCTTCGTTTACATTGATTGCATATTTCAAATCATGTTACAGATGTATCGCTTTGGCTAAATCAAATAAGGAACCCAAATAAATGCATGCACACACTTTCCTTGTTCTTAGACATTGCTGATATTTACAACATTAAAATATTTTTCTCATTCATTATTTATTGTGATATGATGAAACAGGATGTATTTAACAGAACATCCCAAAGTAGAGCTAAAATGTGAACATGCCATTTCATTTAGATTTCACTGAGACCCTTTAAGTGCCTCCCCAATAATGATGTCTTTGGATGATGGAAATTTAAGATGTTTTGTAAAGATTGAGTGGTATCCAAACTCTTAAACTATGGGCACCTTCCCAGCCCCGCTGGGCTCCGTGACCTTGGGCAGCTTCCTGCTTCTGGCATGAACTGGCACTATCTGACAACCGGAGCTGGGGTCAAGCCAAACTACAGCTACATCTCAAGCACCCTCATGGTCCTTAAGAAAGATTTTATTTTTCCAATGTACATGCACACCTTGGATTTAAACAGCACAGTCTAGCAGTGCACAATTCCCATTTCCAGCTCTCCGTTAGGCACAATTCTGCCTATTTCTGCTAGTAAAGAACTAAGGAAATCCCAGACAGAGAACACCTCAGTAAAGCCATTGTAACAACATCAGGAACTGATAACAGAGCAGCAGCAAACTTGCCTCCTGGCAGTATCTGGGCAAGAACGCAAAAAAAGAAACCCGTATTTTAGCCCAAATGCCTTTTCTTATATACTGCCATCTAAACATATCCCGTATGATAAATAGAGGAGAATAATCAGGAGGTAGTGAATGCTTAAAACGCATCCTTAACAATTCAAAACAATGTAATGCATATCTCTCTTTACATGTCAAACAATTTGCCTAACAAATCATAATAATGCAGAATGATATAAAATTCACCCATCAAGCCCAAATACATGCACAAAGATTACCATGGCACAGAACTGTGAATTTCATTAAATATGTTAAAGGCAAAAAAAAAAAAAATCAGCTTTGAAAAATAGTAATCCTGTCTTTCAACAAAAATATTATAGGAAGCTATGAATTTGGTAGATCTGAATAGGATGTTGGTACATGTTTTACTAAGGTAATATAATGGCACACTATTATTAGATCACATTAATCATTACTGTGCCAAAGGCACTGACAGCACCACTGAAAAGGATTGAAAGGGCTGGTAATGGATATAAATTACCCATTGTGTGATAAAAGGATTTTTACTAAGAAGGTAAGAATAAAACAGCAAATTTCTAATATAACTGTTGTGTAAAAACCAAAATAAAAGTAATCCAGTAGTAATATCCACAAAATCAGAAAGTAAGCACTTTTAAAACAAGATAAAGTCACAATAAAAATTGTATACAATATGGAATTAATTTCGTGGTGCATAATACCACTATCAATTTAAGCAGTTTACACGATGACCTGTAAGGGGTATGGTCAAGAGAAAGGTAGGCAGAATCAAGGTAGAGTTTATATACGTGTGTTTTAAGTATGTAGGTTTGGGATTTTTTGCCTGCTTGCTTTGTTTTAAACCTACGCCCTCGCAATACTGCCCTGAAATTCAAGGCATTTTGAGAGTCTTCTGGTTTTTGCATTAGCATCACAACAAACAGCACATCTCTCAGATGGTTTTATTTGGGTTACAAATTCTATTACAAAACGAACCACAGCTTTTGCTGAGCTATTTAACCATTTGATTGAAACCATTCGTGCTACTAATTGTCCGCTTGTGTGCTCCTGCTTTATTCAGACAAATATTTTTTCCTGATATTAGTAGCTAGCAGTGAAGAAAACTTGTCAAACTATATCCTCATACCCAACGTAAGAAACCCACATACCTTCACTTAAGTTGATAGTATTTTTCTAGGACGAGTTCACTATAACTCTAAATGTCTAAAAAACAAGTAGCTCGCATTTGATTAGTAAGTTTTTAAAACTGAGCCATATGCTTAAATGAAATAAATTCTTAACTACAGACATCAATCTTAAAAACACTTACATCTACGCTTATCTTTACTCACGTGAGTAATTCCATTAGCATCAGTAATTCAATACCTGCTTATGCACTTGCAGTACTGATGCTTTAATATGCCTGAATATTCTCTCTTCCTTACATCAGTTATAAATCACTACAGGTCCTCCAAATCACACAATTTCTATTGACCCGTATGACATAAAAATAAGTGCACAATCCAATATAACAATTATAACAAAGAAATAACATAAGAATTTGATTTGAGAGCAGAAGCTATCAGAAATTTTAAGAATCGATTAACCCACACAAAATGTATAATTATTGGTTATTTCCAAAGATGTGAGATTTTTATTTCAAACTTAGGGCCAAATAACCAAATTCTGATTTCACAGCAATTTTTTCCACAGCAATCTGATTCCTCAGACTTACAGAGCTTTTCTTCTACTGTACTTGAATAGCTCAGAGGAAAATCATATATATAATGTGGTATATCCATACACCCACCGATTTTCATGGATATTCCTCTCATGCTAATAGACAATAGAATATGGTTCTTAATAATATGCATGAGATGTTCTATTGAACATATGCAAAAAAAAGTAGAAGTGATAAAATGAATTTAATCGTGAGTGTCATGGATTTTTTTTAATCAGCAATCTGTTGATAAGTAATAAATGATGATTCATCGCTAACACAATTATTTGGTATCAACTGTATAAGATGAATGCTCATCATTTTATGAAGCAGATCTTTTCTTGAGAAAAATATGTTTGCAGCTCACTACATCTCAGAAAAAAATAAAATAGTTCTTCTAAAAACATAAACATATTTTTGAAGGTTTTAAAAACATGAAAACTAATTTTAAAATCTCATCCATGCACTTCATTTTCACATATATTCTAATATGGGAAACCTAACCTAAGATCAGGAAAAACCTAACCCTAGATCCATATGCAGAAGATGATGTTATGAATACAATATAAGTAAGTATTCTTACCAGTTGCTCTTAAACCAACGAATCTGTTCCCTGGCTGAGGAGATTCTTAAAAGAGGCGAGATAGGTACTGAAGGTCGGAACTGCAAAAATAAAATCTGTGAGAAATTTAAAATGTCAAAACTTCATGTTTAAATCAGACATTTGTGTTAAAATATTGCAATGCCACCTCAAGCAGACAATCTAGAGAGCAGCAGCAAGCACTGAAAATTAGAATATTAATACGATTAACATTGTTAATTTCTTAAACCTTCATAATGTATGAGTTTGGTGGTCATTTCATTCTGGGAACTGAAAAGTTCTTTCAGTTCTGGATTGTGTTGAGAAGGAAAACTTCTCCTTTAGATAATGCTGAGGAACAGAATGAAATTCTTCTGATCCTTTCCCCTAGACAGTGCCACAAAAGAAGGCAAAACAGGATAAAACAAAAGTTGCAGAGCATACTCCAGAAACCCAGTTATTCTCTTTGACATTGATATTCTAATCTTTCAAACTGAGCAAAAAGGGAACAGCTACTAATTGTATTTTTACCTTTTTTAATTCCATTTTATAACAGAAATAAGTCCTTTGTAGATGATCTCATCTAATAAACCCCACTTAAAAGAGATAAGAGCCAGCAGTAAAAGCCAAACCAGAATACTTCCACGGTATTTGTCAGCACTGAATTTAGGCCCATTACATTAGTAAGCAAAACAGAAACAAGGACGCAAAATAAAGTTCACTCTACTAAAGCTATAATCTGAAGAATTTATGACCGAGAATGTCTATTCCTATGCATGTCTCGCAAATGAAACTGAAGGTCATCTCCAAATAATGCACTGCGGAGATCAAGGCAACCAAACTGCTCCGTGCAGCCCCCAAGTGCTCTGCGGAGCCCCCGGGGCTGCCCCACGGCCCCGGGCCCACAGCTGGGCCCCTCGCTCCTGCTCAGTGCAGTTAAGGGCTTGGCCAGCTTATTTTATGCAGTTTGAATCAGTCAGCACTGGCAGGACCATGCTGGACAATTTCACTTGCTGACTTGAAGGGTAAACAACAATTCTGATGATTTTTATTGATGATTAAAACCGTATTAAGTAACTCTTCCAATTGGAAGATCATCAATAATACCCGATTTTTGTTTTCTTTAGCAGTACAGCCTTCAACGAGGGCAATACCTCTGAGAGCTTCTTAAGACCTTACCAGACTCCAAGCTGTCCTGTTTACAACCGATACAACTGCAAAATATCCCACTTGGTCCATGCCACCTGCTCTTTTCGCTCCTTCAGCTTCTCCATATCAGACCAAGGCTCCTTATTTTCATTTATATGGTCTACCACAATGTTTCCTGAACCTGCCTCCTTCCTCCAGCCTGCAAAAGTTACCAGGCTTAATCAGGCACTTAGAAATATTTTCAACATGATGTTCTGTCATCCTACTCCTTTCAAAAAGCAGAACCACACGAGGAAAAGCTTCCAACCCTTCCTTATAACTCAGATTTCCACAGTTAACTACCAAAAATTCAGTAACAGACATCTGCTTTGCCATCACAACTGCTTCTCATGCATAGCGTCACATCTCTTTTTTGCCCTCTCCTCATGCCTGGTTTCCTTTGTATGTCAATTGTCTCTGCTTTTATAGTTGAATTATAAGCCCTGAAAGGCAAAGCCTTTCTCCCCATTACATGTTTTTACAGTACTGAGCACAATGGGTGTTGAGCAAGTGTGAATCATTACTCTACTCTGGTATCCCATTTTTTCACAGGCGTAACCAGCTACATGAGATGCAAACCAGTCCAGCCCAACACCTCCAGGGCTACTTGAAGGTAATTTTAACTCCCTAATCAAAAGATTTTCAAAACTTTGTTATCGTCTTTTGTTTTCCCAAATAGGAAATCACAACTAGGTAGAATTTACCCATACCATTTTAGAATTCAAGTCATTTTTGGTTAAAATATTTGGACATAGAGGAAAAACAAATTCATAGACTGCTGTACGTAAACACAGGTCCCATCTAACATTTTCAATTGCACAGTGTCTAAAAAGAAGTGACAGCTTGTTTGTCTGGAATTTTTGCTGTTGTTGATGTCTTAAAACTCAAGATACACTTTTTTAGTGTTTACTTATGCCTCATTCAAAGCAAGAAAGCTAAAAAATAGAAATGAGATAATAAGCTGATGGTTTCAAAAGATGCTATCTCACTAAACAGGTTCTTAGTACTCCTACGCTGACATTAGAGACTATGTTTGCTATGTGCTCTGCTATTACAAGGCTACTCGTGTTTAAGGAAAAAAAAAAAAAAAAAAAAAGA
>JAVCKT010015032.1:7082-27017 GCA_032273925.1 Rhynchotus rufescens
TGAGACCAGAAGAAGAGTAAGAAACACTACAAACCTGGGTTTCCCATGTTCTTTTTTTATTTAAGTGAAACAAAAATAATAAGACATAACTGTAGCATGAGTGGAAATTCTGCAGATTTATTAACATGTATCCACAAGGATGAGCAGATTCTAGCTGTTCCTGTAGCCTTTATGGCCTGAGTTAATCACACAGCTAGTGCTATGAACGGCATTGTCACAGAGAAGCTCTGTCTCACAGCTGGAGTTGCTGCATAACTGCCTTTCTGAAGCTGGATTTCAGACAGGGGTTCCCAGCATCCTATTTTTGGCTGAGCTAAGCTTGGACAGTGCCGAGGAGATTCCAGGGGCAGCTGCAGGCACCAGGGCCCTGCCGAGGTCTGTAAGGAGCCGCGGTCCCGCAGCATCCACACGCGCACTGATGTGCAGCAAAGCTGTCCCAGCTGGGCCCGCTGCTCAGCACGGTGAGTTTCTGGACAGGCGCGTGTCTGGATTAATGCTGCAGAGCCGTCACCTGCTAGGGAAGTCTTCAAACCAGAGCCATTACCTGCTAGGGAAGTCTTCAGCCAGCGCAAGGAGCACAACACACTGCGGTGCGCACGCCTGTGGACTCAGCGTTAGGCTACTCCTAGGATCTGCTCGTGTGTGAGCTTCATGGGCTCAGAGGATACGTGTGTCCTCACTGCTAATCTTCCTCTCCTGTCTCCTTCCTCTCCAGGTCCCTGCAAGCAACGCCCACTGGAAAGGGAAACCCTCACACAAATTTGCATGTGTGCAAGTCAAGGCAGTCTGGGGGAGTTGTACATGGGATGGTACCAGCCTGGGCTCAGGACTGTGTCTTGAGGACAGAAAGCAAATATTGGGGTAGGACCTTTAGTTGAATGTGGCTGTGGCTTCAGGGTTATTGCTAAATGATCCTCTGCCCTGTCTGTATTTTCCAACCTGGTTTGTAATCATCCCATTTCTCTTCTTCAAATGCTGTTTTCAAAGGCAAATGGACAGTTACCACTAATACATTCTCCCAGTCAGGAAAACCTGACATTAGAGCAAGACTTGACAAAAACTGACTTTTGTTTACTCTTGGCTATGACTGATCAATACTTGCAGTAACAATGCCAGGAATGACAATTTTTCTCTGAGAAAAGCGAGACATTTAAATGAATGTTTGCGAAAAGCCTTCCTCTGTGATCCACCTTGCACCAGGTGCTGCTATAATTTCATTAATTTACACCATCAGTTTGTGTGCATAGGGCTTGACTGAGGCATGCAGCAGAGACAGCAGAAGGACATGGAAAATCTATTTTTAAATACAGTGAAGACTTGATAATTCAGTATGAAAGTTTCTCATCTTCCACCTGCTGCGACTCCCTATCCCAGCTGAACGTTTTGTCTTTATCCAATGTTATTAGATCTTCTCTGTGGCTTAAAAGTATCATTTCAGGCTCGTGGGTGCATCACAGCTTTCCCTGGCAATCTCGCTGCCGTGCACCCACTCTGCCTCTCCTGGTGCTCTCTGTGCCCCAGCAGGGAGGGATGGGGCTTTTCTGAGGTCTCCACAGTGTGGCTGATCTCCAGAGAGACGACGTAACAAGCAAATCAACACATTTGGACTCTCCACAGGCTACCGATGACAAGGAGAGAGGTGACGGCTGCACTGTCTAAAACAGCAGCGGTGTTGACAGTCTTGAGCTGTTTCAAGGTGATCCTAGCGATTTTGGGGTACAACAAGAAACTGTCAGCGAGAGTCTGGAATATCCAAGACCATCTGTCTCTCTGAGAATAAGCAGATATCTAACTTTAGCACAATATTGTTAAGCTTGAGTACCCAAACAAGTTGTTTTCAATGAGAAAACCAGCCAAAGTCACTCTTTTCTCAAGGACTAATATATTTTTTTGGCAGATTTTGAATAAAAAAGTTAGGTCTATCCAGAACTGAGATACTTTTCTCTTTATTTTAGTTCAGACAACATAAATTGCATTAGACTGAAAAAACAGGTAAGTGAATTTTCAGCATTGGTGCCGGAGGTGCTGAGGTGGGAGCACACGCTGGCAGCAAAGAGCTGGACACACACAGACAGGCCAGTTTCCCAGCTTGGAAGCCCTGGATGCAGGTCCCTGGTGCAGGTGAATTTCAGCTCTCTCTGTCAACATCCTCCTTGCCAAAGAGGCCATGGAGGAGAGGTGGCTCTCTGGGACTTGAGGGTTTCTACTACCAGCTTGTGCCAGCCCTTTGCAGTATAAGAGAGATGGCGCACCAGAGGACTTCTAGGCTAGCACTGATGAGTCTTTAGTTTATTGTTGGAATTACTTGAGACAAAAATGTTATTAAAATTAAACTTGGGAATAAGTAGGCTGGCTGCAGACCTGGTTGTTTGCAGAAGCTACTGGTCTTTGCAGAAGGAAAGGGCACCATGGCAAAAGAGATTATCCAAAGGAGAAGGTTTTCCTGTCTTATCTTAAAATGTTGTCATATATTTTTAAAAAAGTAGATGTTTTAAGCTCCAGATTTCTTTGCCCTCTTTACTGACCTTATCATCCTTTGAATGATGTACTACGAGTAGTATGTATTATAAAGCTCTTTTCTAAGTATGAAAGCTTTTTTCGTTTATGTATACAAATATGTGCAGAAACACACACATGCATAAGTTTATATCAACTTAGAAATGTTGAGCACATACATTCCAGCTTATAAATGTTGAGATATAAACATTTGGCCTGATCTGTGTTTTACATGTGGTGTGCACCTGACCAAACAGCAGGATCATCTTGCTCAGAGAAGATTGTGCGGTGGCATCATTGTAGCTTTCCTCTCCTTTGCCATTTACTTTGTTAGAGTAAGTTCTCTGTATAGCACTTGCACTGGAACAGCCAAATACAAGCAAAACTGCGACTGCTCAGAACCTTGAACTGACCTGAACAAGGCAATTTTTATTCTGTTGTCTAAATTTAGATAATTCTCCTCATCCAGAACTAGCAGTTCCATGGGGACCTTTCTATTCAATTTATTAGGCTTTGGATCAGACCTTAGCGACCTAATTTTAGACATTCAGATTTCAAAAGCCTGGCTCTAGGCCTGATGATTCAGAATTGCTAAGTGCTCAGCTCTTCACTCAGCACAAACTAGAGACACAGACATTCACTGCGCTTCTGCAAAAACAAAACCAAACCAAAAACAAAAAGACACCTCACTGATTTGGATGCCTAGCTATAGATATGGACCTAGGCAACAAATGTTTGGTATCGGCATTTGAAACTTCAGGCAAGTATTAGAAAATCATTCAAAGGGAGTTATCAAAATGTTTTTATCAAAAAGATGGTTTTAGTGAGAAACGTTTTCTATATTTTTTTGCAAGAAGAGTATATTTCTCAAGGAAAATTAGAAGTTCCCATAGACAGATGTTACACTTCAAAACCAACTGTAGCCATTTGGCTATAGTTTTGAATTATGTCTTGGATGATGTAGGTTAAAAGCTTTGTGACCCCTTTCTCCTTTATAGACTGGCTTCCAGGTCAGACAGGTTCTTTATCATGTGCTACGTGACCAACGCTCTCATGATGCAACACCTGACAGCTCCAGGACAGGAAACTGTTATGAAATGAGAGATGGAGATAAGAATGGAAAATAATATGATTGGCCCTGATAAGTCACATGTGCTGTATCTCTAAGAGTATTGCACGTAACTGTTTCACATCGATTTTTTTTTGTTTACAAGTTTTCACTCAAAATTCAGATCTTCATGGAAAAAATCACACTTTTCTGCGTGTTTATGTGTAGGCATGTTCAGCAGATGATATGGAAAGAAAGGAAGATGTAGGAAAAGCAAAATCAAGTTTCTCAGCAATATCAAGAGGGTAATCCAGCCTATGCATGTAATCTTTCTCTGGACCAACCCAAGAAAGTGTTAAGCAGAAACAATTTCCTTGCCACATAGCAAGTCGAGTATGATTCTATTTATACAGCTGCATTTGGAAGTGTCCCAAAGGCAATAGACACTGTCGCATTTCAAGAAGAACCTTGCACAATGATTATCTATATTTTACTAGTGCGGTGAGCTAGGAATGATCAAAACTAATAGCTGCTGACACTTTTGGATTCCAATGTGAAGGCTACTAAATCATTCTTCACCTACACAGCTGAGATTGTCTGCCCCTTGTGCTTAGGGTTTACCCACAGATTAGCTTCTCACAGTTCTGAGCTGGAAAAGCTCTTGGCGTGTTTCCCAAGGCCATATACAGCTGAAGCTCAAGCCAATCAACCCTGACCTCTTAGCTTAACAGTTCAGCTGTCAGCTTCTAAACAGAGATGACAGTATTTTCAAGCAGACTCCATTATGCTTATCAGTTAACTCTAATAGCTACTCACACTGGGCCATTTCATGAATGAGAGTAAAGAATCATAATTTCATGCAAAATGAATGAAGGTAGTCTGTTATGTTGGTGTACTTTTTGTATTGCACTAGTAGTTGGTAATTCTTAACTTTCATGCATGGATGAGGGAGAAGAGATATAATTTGATGTGGGCAGCAGCATTAGCTAAATGTACTCATATGCTTTCTTTTCACTTGTATTGTGGGATCCAGAAGGCTATTTGGTATGTGAATGTGCCTTGGTCTGTTGGTTTTGTGCATAAGCATCTTTGTGTAGCCAGAACAGCAACCAGAACTGAGGCCCTGTTCCAAATGACTCTTTTCCTCATTCCACTTCTCCCTTTTTGGAAGCAGTTAGTGGCCTTTAATCTGTGTGCTGCAAAGGAAGAGTTCAGCATCCATGGCAAGAGCAGTACACAAACTCCCTCCTAAATATCACACCCCATTCACATCTAATCTCTACTGCTCTCCTTGGCCATAGCTAAGAAGGCTAGAGAGTGCATCAGATGACACTGAGGTCAGGTTGAAGGGTTATGGTAGTCACATTGACCCATATATATAATTTTGCTCTCACTTTCTTATAAAGGACTTAATCCTTTGCAGAGGGACACCTTGGGAGATGGAGCAAATCCTGCCTTATGCTTATTGAAGTCTGCACATTGCTGCATGCACTTGACTTAACTAGCTCTGGATTTGCACATTACTGCAGCAGTCTGGCTTAGATGCACACTGCAAACCATCTAGCAGCAGTGACCTAAATCTTTATTCAAACCTACGCAACATACTGAGCAAAAGAAGTATAGGATGGATTTTGCATGTACTTTTTCCCTGCAGTATTTAATCATTTTGCTGTTCAGCTTCTTATTCAAAGACAGAAGTCTGCATATCTGAAAGCAGGGACAGAAGTTTTTAAATACCTATGGTGCAGTTTCACTGGTGACTGACAGTTTCAGTAGGATAACCTGTGCCTTTCAAGCAAGATAGCAAAGATCTTCTTCTGCATGTTGAAGGCCCCTAACTTCAGTGAATTTCAGTGGCATGTGGTCTGTTCATACCAAAAGGAATGAGCTCCATTGCATTTTCCTACCTCTGATTTGCTCATAGCAACAGCCTCTGAAAGAAATAGTCTCGACATAATTTTAGATCTTTTGCTCAAATGCAGTTTTGAGCAGGAGTAATTCACAATAAGGAATCTTTTATGCTATATTTATTCAATTAAATGACATTTGAATGAACATAAATTTGTAAAGAGTCACATTTTAAATACATGGGTGCATTTTAAACTATATGTTTAATGTGCTGAGTTCTAAAACTTATTAAGTTATGAACAAAATAAGTAATAACTATTAATTGGATTCAATATATTTTATTTTGTAATAAATATAATTCTACATTCCAAGAAAAACTTTAATCTAGCCCTGTTTTCTTAATGGTTTGAAACTAAGTGAACTCTCAAGATAATCTAATATAATCAGTTGTCTTAATTGACACTAAAAACACTAAGCCTTAAGTTTTTCTTTACAGTCTAGGATTCTTCCCTACTTTATCTTTGGCACTTAAGCTAGATTTTCACTTGTGCACCAAGAAAAATATTAAACCAAAACTTTTAGAAGACATAGTCAATACTATGCTATAATGAAGCCTATCTAGGCTTCCAATGAGAACAAAAGGTGAGAACTCTTGTTACTACAATGAAAGTCATCATCTTCTTGACTGTAAATTTTAGCTCCTTCTCTGATGAGCTTGTACTCACTTGAGTACTGAAGATTCACTGACACGCTTGGGAAAGCTTGACTGCATAAAATACAGCCCCAAAGCTATAGGAATCATTGTCTAGAATTGAAATCATGCAATACAATGTCCTCTGGTAAAGGACGGAGTGGAAGTTAATGAAACATGGCAAACAAAAAATAAACAAAATTTTTAATGAATAAAGGCCCATTTAACTCTTTTTTTCCTCTGAAATAATTGTGGAATAAAACTAGGCAAACTGGAATATATGTCTTTTTTTGTGAAGTGACCTATCAGAAGCTTCATGATTAGAAGATAACTAGCGGGACATTGTGATAGTCCACTGCAAGTAATTTCAGAAGTACAAAAAAAGTGATACCAAAAGGGAACGAGCAACATATATTGAAAAAGCTTTAGATAAAGAATTTAACTATTCCAGCATACAATGTTGTATAATTCGAGCTTGACATTTCAAATTTAAATAGGATAAGGATAGTATTAGAGCTAAATTGTCAACCAAAATGCTACGTGCTGAAGGACAGTGGAAAGGCTGTGAAGGCAGAGAGCATAGCAGCCACAATGAATTGCACTTATCCTCTACAAAGTAGTTAAATATCTCTGACTGGCCTCTGATGCAGGCTATGTTTATAATAATAAACTATTTTTTCTTAGGTAAGAAGAGAGTAACAGAGAGTACTTCTCTGTCACAGAAGGAGTAACCATGTAGTTGTGAAAAACACAGAGCCAGAATGTTTCCTTTGATATAAGATAGTATGATAGTGACTACAGCGTGTTTGAGTGAAATATCTTTGTAAGAATGGGAAAGTCAGAAGAAGAATCAGCAGAGTACAGAAAATAATCACAAATAAAATAATAACTTTCAAGACATAGAAGTAGTGTCCAAATGAGAAAATAGGAAAGAACTCAGGGAAGCAAATGCAAAATTGTAAAGTGGGCAAGAAAAAAGGTTGAGTAACAACAGGCCAGACGCATTAAAAGTTAATAATAAAACACATCAGAGTAGGAAACCTGCCCCAGAGACTGCAGGATCTGCAGATGATAGAGGCAGAACAGAAGTGCTCAGGGAAGGAAAGTTTAGTGCAGGAAAGATATGTGAATTATTTGCAGCAATGCTCATGATGGAACAGATTAAGAGGATTTCCATACTACAACTTAGCTGTAAATGATCAGTTAGAGAAATGGTCTCAATTGCAAGATCAGAAGTTGATAGAAGGATAAGCAATGTGTCACCAGGACCAGATGATGTTCACCCAGTGATTTTAAAGGAATTCAGACATGAAATTGCTTATTTAGTTACTGTGAAGTGTAACTGATTGCTTATATCAGATGTGATACTGGAGGAACAGAGGTTAGTAGACCTGATTTCAGTATTTAGGAGGCTGCAGAAGACATCTAGGGAGTTACAGACCACAGAGTTTCATCTCCATACTGGAAAAAATTCAGGTACATAAAAAAGATAGAATTCAAAGGCAAATATAGGAGGGGGGAAAAAAAGCAACAATTTTGCAGAGGGAAATCATGTTTTTCACATCCATTAACACTTTGAAAGAGTCAGCAAACATGTCAATAAAAGTGAGCTGGAAAATGCACTTAAAAAAATACTACGAACTGCCATAGGGTAGAAATGGAAGTCCTCCCCTAACTGCCTGAAAGGCAAAAAGAAGGTGGCAATGAACAGTGAAATTAGAATTAGAAGGAGTTCCATGAGCCTCGTCATTGCTTAATATATTTTCATGAAAAAAAAAGGATAAACAGCACACTTGCAGGATTTGCTGGTGGTGCAGAAGTCATGTAAGAAGAGTTTCAGAGTGTTATCTCAGTACCAAATGTCAATGATAAAATGGTAGTTGGCATTCATATAAGGAGAAAAAATCTTATTTTTGCATAGATATACAAAATGATGAGGACATTAGATACTGAAACAAGTAAGAAGGCCTTTCTAAAGAAAAAGTATGAGTAGTGATAAATAAGGGGCTTATGGACTGACTATTCAGATTTTGAGCGGGATTGTCATAGTCCGACTTCTAAGAGAAAACCAACTGCAGTGAGTATGAAGGAGTGCTCCCATGTCTACTAGTCCAACAACCAAATGCCAACAAAGAGCTAAAAGTCCATGGAAGTTCCCGGAGCAGGAGGGAGCTAGCAGATACTGTTGTCTTAGTGTTCGCAGACCCAGAAACCCCGCGGCACTGAGCGCCCTGCCCAGCCCGGCGCCGCTCGCTGTCCGCGGTGCTGAAGTGGCCGGGGCACCGGCTCTGTCCGCGGTGCTGAAGTACCCGTATCCCTGACGCTGTCCGCGGTGCTGAAGTGGCCGGGGCACCGGCGCTGTCCGCGGTGCTGAAGTTGCCGCATCCCCTGGCGCTGTCCGCGGTGCTGAAGCGATGGTGTCTACAGGCGCTGCCCGCGGTGCTGAAGCCTCCAGGCCAGCGGCTCTGACGGCAGTGCTGAAACGCTGCCCGCTGCGCAGGTTCCAGTGCCTTCCCAGAGGAGGCACTTGGTGAGTCTTGGCACTGAGAACATGGGGCATTAACCCTTCATGGTCTAGCTCACTATCTGAGAACTCCTACTTTTACCTCAGAGAGTTCCCTGCTTATAACTCAGGTCAGTCAACAGACAAAAGAAACATGGTACTGCTCTTAAGAATACGGGAGCTCGTGCCTTTCAGGTTGGCTTTTGCATTTTATAAGTCAGGCTTGTTTCTCCTCACTCCTCCTTCTCCTCAGCTGTGATAGGCAGTTTTTGTCTATCTGTTAGGATTATGTCAAATTGAGCTCTTTCTGACGTGCAAAACATTCTTACCCTGACTGAAACATGGCAACTGGGAATCAGTCATAGATCAGCATAATGAGACACTTTCATAACATGTGAACTTTTTAATAAAAATCGGTTCTCTCTGAAACATCTTTTTTGTTTGTTTGTTTGTTTGTTTGTTTTTCCCCTTTTTGCTACAAGGGATTCAATAAAAAGATCAATTTACTACAACTGCTTTGGTTTTATAATCAAAGAGCTGAAGTATCCTGGAATTAATCCTTGGCCAAATACAAGGCTAGGATAGAAGTCCCACTGTCAGATTCCAGTATGCAGGAAATGTAATTGCCTCCACAATATCTAAATGCCATTAGATATTTCAGACATTTTAAAGGGAGGTGCATCTTCTTACTCAAATTTACAATATGTGCTTATTTTCCTCTCCAAAGTGTAAACATTTGATATCAGCTAAAGCACTGATTACATTATCAGTAGCATCACAGATGACCTAGCCCAAATGGTACTGATTACATTGTCTCCCACAGTGCTCTGTCCCAAACATATTTCTCCCTCTCAGGGGAGAGGAGACTTTATCTCTCATCATTCGAATGTCTATGAGCTGTCATTGCTGTACCTGAAAATAATGGAAAAGAACAGCAGCATAGAAGTTAATTATCATAGTGCATAAGACTTACAGACAGTGGTTATAGCCAGCCATAACACATTTAAGAGAATTGCTAGGGATCCTTTCGCTAGATAGGAATATTTAATTTGCCTTTATAGGTGCAAATTAAGAATATAGAATAAAATATAGAAGCACTAGTATCTCTCTTTATTACTTGCAGTTCAAGCAGTTTCAAAATTACTTGAAATACTGCAGGTTTTCAAATGCACTGCACAACCTCTGCATAGCTTTTGGATCTCTATGGAACTAGAAATGACTTTAGTGCTCTAACAGCGCTGATATTTCTCCACAGTAGCAGACACACTGACAGGCTTTTCAAATAGTCTCTCAGGATATGAACGCTTAGTCTAGCTCTTAGCACAAGGACATTCATACACTGATCAAGGGAGGCTTTCTGACCCACCCAATAGATATTCAGAGCTCCCTCAGACCTGCCGTTTCATACAGAGAATGAAAGGAGGGCACCGTGCTGGGATAATAACTCCTTGTTGAGGCTCCACAGCTCTTTGCTGCTGCTGCTGCATTGTTCTCTTCTGGTCAGAACAGGAGATAGGGTGAATTTGCATAGCTTCACAGCAGCTAGGAGTGATTTATAGTAACTGAGGGCTGTCACAGGCATGGAGAAGAAAAAGAAAAGATCTGCAACAACAACCAAAAAAGAAATAATGCTCTATCAATGAGACAAAGGGAGATGGTTCCTCTGCAAAATGCCTCTCTGCCAAGTGTGCAAGACAAAGGGTGATAGGGGGAGGATTTGAAGGGGCAGTGAGGGCAGAGAGACAAAAAAGCAAAGCAAAGTGTTCTCCAATTGACTTAAATTAAAACAAAGCCAAAACAAATGGGAAAAAAAAGAAAAAGAAAGGAGGTGAGGGGGAGAGAAAGTGAAGAGGCAGATAATGCCTTAATTGCATCTGTTCAAATGCTTGTGTGAAGACAAAGTGAATCAGCATTGTGGCAAAGACAGGCAACAAACTAAATCTTCCTATCTTCCTGGATGCTCCAGGCTCCAGCATCCTGCCCTTGGCACTCCTCACAGTCCGCATGTCAAGCAGCTTCACCCTGACAAGCAGGTTGGTTTCACAGGTTACATCAGGCTGAAAGGTTTGCAGCAGGAGCTGTAGAGCACACACCATGCCCAGTGACCTGCAGTGATAGCAGAAAGCCTGAGTCATTCCAAGGAATTCATTTTCAACTCAGCAAAGCTCACACTTGGCTTTGGGCAGGCAGGCAAGGCTCATATGCTCTGATACATGCTTGCTTATTGCAAAGGGCTTTAGTTTAACAGTGCAGGTGACAAAAGATAAAGGGCTCAGCTGATTCACTGCTTTTAAGGATTCTGGTATTATTTTTTCGTGTGTACTCACTGCTGACTGGCCTGTGGTGACGTGAGCACAGTGTAAGTGCTTTGCTGGATAGATTGAAAAGAACCTGCTCCCACTGAGACTAAATGGGCAGTGCCATCTCCAGCTCAGCTTCCCACCTCAAGTGTCTCCTAGGCAGATCATCCAATTTATTCCTCTATTTCCCTGGTGTTCAGGATCTCTTGTCACATTCTCTGCACAAATTGCTTTACTTCACCAGCTATTAAACAATTGATTATTCACTAATTTCTCAGCCATCCTAACATGCAGCTAGAGCACAGCCCTCTACTTTGCCCTTGGTCTGCAATTACCTTCACTGTAGTTCTGCTATCTCTTCCTTCTCTGCTTTCTCTCTTTTCCAGCATACTCCATTGAACAGGTACCACCAGCTCTACTTCTAAACATCCTTCTGTCTTGTGATAAATGCTGTGTCCTCAGCTAACCCTTCCCATTTGCTCCCAGTCAAGTTGTATTTCAGTCTTTTACAACTCTTCCTTCTCATATCAGCTCCATTGCCTGGTGTTTTTCTCCAGTGGCTACATAGCCAAACTATGTTCCCATGTTCTGTGATTCTGTGAAGCTCCCATGCACACCTTTCTCCAGCTCCTGTTGTGCTGCTTTGCTGAGATGGTAGGTATTGACCTATTGCTTTTCCCAGGCTGCTCCATCTTGCTCGCCTCTCCCATTTAAAACTGCAGTCTCCTTGGGGCAGGGGCCATCTTTTGGTTACACACTTTCATAGCCCTTCAGAGCAGATTTAGGAACAAAACAAAACAAATAACAGGCTTTCTACCATCCTTTATAAGTTTACTGTGATCCAAGCCACAGTACCAAGTTCTTGCTTGGAAGTCTTACACCGTTCTATATAGAGAAGAACATTTTCCTTTACTAGACTAAGCAACGACCTCATTCCTATGTGTGCTGTTCACAGGGGAATGCACAAAGCCTGTCCTACTACATTTCTACACGATCTTATAGAAAGACTTCTGTCTAATCTTTGGTGAGGATTATAGAAAACTTGCATTGCCATGAGCCAAGGGAAAAATGAATTATTCATCCTCTTATCTGTTTCAGGATTGTTTTCTGAAAAACATATGTTTTAATATTCATGGGAGTTTTAGGCACACTATGCTGCAAACACAAGTGTACGTAAAAGGTTCATATAATTTTTTCTCAGCATAGCCCAGAGGATTCATTAGTGCAATATTCCAACTCACATTGACCAGATTTCAAGTAAGGAGTGAGGGATGAAAAACAAGATGATTAGGCATGTACAAAGAAAACAGGAGAGTTTTCTGAAAATCAGAATTCACAGAGGAAGCTTCCTGTGTTGACAAATGCAGCAATATATTGACACTGTCAGGCTTGTCAGGACAAATCAGAAGCCAGAGGAACTTACATGGAGTCCCCATATTCTCCAACAACACTGAATTAAGCACTTATAAACCTGCTCCTGCTTACTGTTTCAGACTAGAGCTGATCCTTCCCTTAGCTGGCTCTACGAGAGTGGCCATGTTGCCGTCTGGGGTCTCCTCCAGAGCTCCTGCAGGAATTGCCTCCAATTTGTAAGCCCCAGGTAGTGGAAACTGGTGCTGTTAACTGCCTCTGTGCAAAGGTCAAAGCCACACATCACTTTACAACACAAACAGATCAGCAAAGGACATGTTAGAAGACAACCAAACTCACTGAGGGACAGGGCTGAGAATGACGTCAACTGCATTAAAGCAAACAGCACACGCTCCACACTACCACTAGTCCTTAGGGTCAGGAGCAGCAGATCTCTATTCATTACTCCCAAGTATTAGCACTCTGTTCACATATCTCCTGTTCCACCTACCAGCAGTTATTTCAACTGGGAATATCCTAAAAATCCTCTATTAGCAGCAAGCTACTCCAGGCAGCACCACTAAACCACCTTTACCCAGAGCGTGCATCCCTCACCACACAGTGGCAGGTATGAGCTCTTTTAAAAGTTGCTCTTCAACTAACCAAGTCAAGGGCCTAACACCCTTAAATGACAGGCAGCCCAGCTCTGCTGCTGCAGGAAACAGCTGGATGCACTTGAAGTGCAGCTGGGGCTTGAGACACACCCCGCACTCTGTGCTGCGCAGGGCAGGGGGCAACACGGGCCCTGGGCAGAGCTTCACAAAAGCCTCCTGCAGAGGGGACTGCAGGGGAAGCAAGGGAAGCAACAAGGCCAGGGGAAGGTCTGCAGAATTAAATATTCAACCTGAATCTTCTCTGCTCTTCTGCTAAAACTTGTCCTCTATGGTGAGTATAAAAATGGGTTCTGCTTTCTTATTTTCTTCTGCTGGGGAAGGGCAGTATCCAGTTTCTCACAGCTTACAATACTTTATTAATATTTATATGATATTTATATAATGCTTATTTATAATAAAAAGTTTGCATTTATAAACACTACTTTTTAAAGCAGAGTTCAGGCTCTCATTATGGCAAGCAGTCACACAACCCAGAGATGGGGAGAGGAAGGGCCAAAGCCAGAGACCCTCTCCCAGCAGCACAGAGCCAGTCTGACATGGGACAGGGAACTACTTTGACCTAGACATTACAAGAAGTTTAAGAGCGAGGATGTCCCAGGCACAAGCTGAACACCAAGCAGACGATAAAATAAAATTCCTTGGCACTGACTTGAAGGGTCTCCAAGGGAAAAGGAAGTTTCATGTTTAGCTTCGCTAAATCCTTCACCCTGCAAGCTAGAAAGAAACAGCCACTCCAAGCAGCTATATCATACAAACACAATCTGACAAAGAGCCAGATAACATTTTCTGATTTGAAGTTGACACCTTGAGACAAGGCATAATGACCGAGAAGATCACACCAGTAAAGTGGTAACAGGTACCTCACTACCCCCAACCATTAATTCCAATGCAGAACATTAAAAATAAACCAGTGCAAATCTCCAGAGGATTTAAGGACAATGAAGCCTGAAAAGACAGAGAAATTGAAGTTAAATAGTGGGGAATGGAAAGGCAGTGAGAGACTTTATCTCCGAAATAATAAAAAAGAAAAGATGTCCCCAAAACATTGCTTGAAATGTAGTTTAGAGGCTTCAAGATCAAAGGAAAGAAATCCTTTATGTATTATAAATAATTGCTTTCCAAATCCATCTTATTAAGCATGCAAAATTTTCTTTTATTTTCATGCAAAATATGCAACATTTAGTATTTCCGAAGTCACCAAAGATGACCAGTTATCTCAGCATCCCTACACGTTTGCTGATGAATGCAGCAGAGTAGTTGAGCCCCTGTAGAGAAGTCTTCCCTCACTCCCCCCAAATAAGTTCCATCTCATTTTTGAAGATGTGAAATGAAAGCCCCAGGACCCCAAGAAGCTTTTTCTTCAGTAAATTCAATCTGTAAGCAATGGTCAAAGCCATAGGGAGAGATAAGCAACATGATCACGGGTGCATTTATCATTGAAACTCCAGAAGCATTTCAACAGTGCTTGGAATAAGCTCAGAGTAGGTTTCAGACCGTAGAAACACCACAAATTTTACATCTCCTTTTATTTGAGCCATTAAAGCTCATCATCTTCCATCTGTATGACTGCATATCTCAAAAATAAAACCCACAGTGCTTCCGTTTAGAATGACATAATTTATTCATATAGTTCACAAGTAGTTGGACACTACTGAAAATTCAATCTCAATATGCAAGTGATTTACACAAACATATAATACTAAAATTGATTGTTTAGAAGGTAAAAAATACCATGGGTATGAAATGCCATGGTAGATGCTGTTCAATATACTACACAATCTTAGTGTCAGACATTTACACATTTATATAATTTTTTCTCCTTTTAAAGCAGTCTGGGAAATTCAGGTGTTTAGTCTCTCTAAACCTTCTAATCAGTTATTTCTTTGACTTCTTAGGAACTGAGCTGACAATCAAAGCAACATTTTTAATATTTGAGGGAAAAAAAAAAAAAAAAGAAAATTGCTCCCCTGAATTCACCAAGCACGACATGATCAAATCGTGTTGCCTTCCAGTATGTGACAAATGCAAACCCCTGTATATCCAAAAGAATGTGTAGGAATAGAAACTGAGCTTGGTGGTGGTGGTGATGGTGACAGCCTGATACAATTTTTGGCCCCTGCCAGTATCCAGTTTTGAGTAGTTGCCCTTCAATGAACATATTAGCATTGCCAGATCATTTGGTGCTCATGCAGCTGTGGAGTCAGATTGTAATTGTGCATAAAGTCTTTGCACTGAAGCTTGTATCTCATGAGCCTCAAATGCTGCATTAAGCATATATGGCTGCACAGACAAAATTGGACCCTAATGTGTTGTGTTTGTCTGCATCGGATGCAATTATACACATTATCTTCTAGATGATCTCTGAATATGTACTTTGCTTGAAATGCCAGGAGTTATCTTAAAACATAGTAAGTTAAAAAGCTTTCACAATACAAGATCCAGCTAATTATTCCACATATACAAAAACACAGCTAGAGAAATACAATTCAATTCTTCAATGCTGAATTATGGGGAAAATCTAAAAAAATAGAAAAAACTCTGATACCTGGACATTAATTCAGAATGTAACACTGCATAATGCCGCAATATGAGCACCCATTTAAAATGAGAAATCCCCGGCAAGAGAAGCAGAGGGGGATCTAGTATATATGACAAAAACTGATGAATACTGCACCAAAAACATGCATACAATCGCCATGGTCATTCATTATTCCAGTGATGGTCTAAACAGTGAACTAACACAAGAGTGAGGCAGTGTTTCCAAAGGGGGAAAAAAAAATAGTGAATAACTACATATTGATTAAGCTTTCTGATGCAGCAAAGTGAGGGCACAGGGCCATGTCTGGGTTCTGGAGCTGTTTCAAGATTCGCTTGTGAAATTTCTCTCTGACACGATTGAACTCCATTATGTCCAGTGGGTCCTCTTCAATCCAGAATTTGTGGAATTCATGCATTAAGTAGCCTGCAAAAGGGAGAAAGAGAGTATGTGAAGATGTTATATAAGAATTAAAAAGAAACCTGTAATTAAGGACTACAATGTACAGAGAGTGCTGTTTCCCAAACTCTGACACCTCTGGGACCCCCACTGCAGCACTGCATAGCAACTACCTTAAAGTAAAAGGAATGGTGAGGGTTTACTGCCGTAGTGGTGGCATTCCCAGCAGGCACCAAGCTACCAGCCAACTGCTGGTGGTTCCATTTCAGGAAATCATCTAAATGTACGCCGAAAAAGGCTGACTTGACTCTGGACTATTCCCAACACCAGATTTTAGAGAAGCCTTTTACAGAAAATTCACCCACCAGCAGATCTTAGAGATAATGAATACACTAGTAGAACTTCTCCCAGTAAATACTAGAAATCAGTAGGTGGGATGTTGAAGTGTCGATTTGGTTCAACGATGCACACACTACACATTACACTAATCAGTTATAAAAGCAGGGAAAGATGCTACTGAGATTTGAAATAGCTTTTTTTCTTCAGCGTAAGAATAGCACTTCCCAACAAAAAGAGTCAACTGGTAAGTAACTTAACAGTGCCACATCTTTCTGTATTAATACCTTATCCTCACAAAGGAAGTTATTTAGTTGCATGTCCATGAACCTGCAAGCAACTTGGTTTAACATTTACTCCTAAGATCCTAGAAAGGCCAAGATGATAAGAATAACCATCTGATTTTGATAAAATACCTCCGTATTAGAAAAAAAACTAGTCATGAAGTGGTTTGGATAGACAGGGTTTGATTACGATCTCTTATGACCTAAGTTCTGTGCCATCTCTGCACTGAAGGGAACCACTGAGGAAAGAAAGGGTTATATGCATCCCTAGGGCTTCAGAGACCTGGACACAAGCTCTCAATCCTAACTCTCACAGCAGACACCCTACAGAGCCTGATCTTCCTCCTCAAAACAGCAAAGTGCTCAGGCAAACCATATGTAACGAGGAGCACAGTATCTGTTGTGAAGTGGGATTGTTTCCATTTATTTCTATTGTATCACAGTTACAAGTATATTTTCAAACCTCTTTCAAATATTTCAAGACTCAGAAACTATTTCATCCCAAAAGATGTTTTATTCACAGAGCAGCTCAACAAAACCCCTCGAAAGTTACTGTAACAGGCAAAACACCACCTTTAGAAATAAATAAATAAATAAATAAATAAATAAATAAATAAATAAATGTGGGACTTGAGCAGTTGCTGTGTTCAGTGTGCTCCGGAGCAGTATAGCTCAGAGCCCTTCCTGTACCATCAGAAAGCAAAAGACCTCAAGAACACTCAAGAGCTCGTCAGACTCAAAAGATGCTTTCTAGAAAAAAAGCATCCTTCCTCTTTTGTTTCTTATTACTTACTTTTTCTTGTTATTTAAAACAAGTTGAGGTATAGAGAAAGGTCACTTTAGTTTGGGTCAATCTGTTTATTTTTGCTATTGTTTCACTTCTTGGTTTGGATGTGGTATACCGAGAACTGCATTGATCCTAGTTTTCTAGGGATAAGAAAGCCAGACAAGAGTGACAGTATTTGTGCTGTGTCAGCAGGTTTCCAGGGTTTGCCAACATTTTTGTTGCTGTTTTAAGAACGGATGAACAATGCAAAACTGCAGGAGGACAAGCTAGCTAGGATTCTCCTCGCTGCCTCCTCCGCCTCCCAACTTACAGAAGGTCTGTTGGAAGTGTGTTAGCGTTGGTGCCTCCGGAGCAACGTTGTAGAAATGGGTCTTCAAAGCTCCGCTCACGAGTAGATTGTAGGCAAGGTCTGTTATGTTAATGCCCACAATAGCGAAAGAGTAGCTGTAAGAGAAGAGCAGCAACATTTACGGGTAGTTTGACTTGTTTTCAGCACATGAGAAAAAGCACTGATGATACTGTAGGTATAACTGAAGTGATGCATTAATGCTCTCTCACTTCTGATAAAATTCCAAAAAGGCAGTAGGGAAAGGGGTGGAAAACATGGCAAAACATTTATCCCATCTCCTTGCTATGCTAGTCATAGCCTGTGAAGCAACTAGTCACACTGAGGAGTCCTCTTACTATGCCAGTCATTTTCTTCCCAAAGGAAACTAAATAATATGGGCAAAAAAATAGGTAAGAACCTGCATCAAAGCATGCTGGAAACCGGAAAAAAAGGTACAGACTTATGGAGCAAAACAGTGACCTGTTAAGAGGATGTATTAACATGGAAAAAAGTTAAGGTACAACAAAAAGAAATAGGAAGTTACTTCTTAATTCATGAGCCTGTTGCATAGAAGGCTATGATGGAAACGGGCAAGTACTCCCTGGAAATAACCATTTGTCAAGGCAACATGCAGGTCTCACGCTGACATTTAGACACAGAAGCAAATATGTTATATAGTGATTTAATGTTTTTTAAACACTTATCATCTATGGGTATTCTCCAGTTATAACAACTAAGCAAATGGAAACTTTTCTTTTTTAAAAGACCTTTGACATAACACAGAGAAAGCTTCTCCTTACTACAAGACTTCCCCCTATTACTACTTAAAATGACATTTTTCCTATAAACCTAGTTATATGTCTATTTTCAAACACAGTATATGTTAAAGTATGTACACTGAAATTTCCTTAAAAATATAACTAGGAAATACTTCCATTCACCTCATTTATGTATAATGTTATCAATAAACAGTTTTATTTGTGGCAGCTTTAAAAAGATGAATTTAAACTTACCCAATTGCCTTATCAAACTTTTTCTTCTCCCATTCAGCTTTACTGAATTGGCTGGAGAGAGAAGAGAGTCATTCAGATATGGCCATGAGTTGCTACTTATTTCCTTTTAATTTGTCTTACACTATAATATTAACTGGACACAGACCTTATTTTTTGCCCCATTGGCATGACATTTTACTCTGCTTCTCACTGAACCGACTGGCATAAAAGGCTTGAAAGGGATAACTTACCTCCTCTGTGGCAACCCTGATGAAATTCCTCATCATTTGCTAAGTTTGTGACCACAAAGCTCTCAATAAAAGTCAGTATTTTTCTATGCTGACCACAAAGATGATCCATCTCAGTTAAATACAAGTTACAGAAAGTACTCAGAATATGAGGTTTCTTTTAATTCATTGAAGAGGATTTTAGCCTTTTGCATTCTCCAGGATGGATGTCACATTAATCACTGGAGACATGAGTCACTTGACACAAACATGAAAATCTGTCCTTCAATGGGAAGTTTATATGTCCAATCAATTGGAGGACACTATAGGAAAAAAATATAAGGAACAATCCATACTATTCAGTGCAATAATGTGTAGCTTTCCAAGGACACAGAAGGTACCCCTCCTAAAGCAGAATTAATTATGCAACCATTTAGTTTTAAGATAAGTGAAAATACCGTTGAACAGAAAGTTAAAATAGCTGTGTGATACAACCATCAGTCTAATGTAATTCCAGTCAATAGTGTTTAACTGCAGCTACCTGCAAGGAATAAGTTGAACAGAAGTCAGTGGCTGCATTTACCCCAGCTAAAAGCAGATAGGAACTAACCCTGAGCTGATCCTGCAGGAATTTTGCTTAAGTAAGGTCTAAGCAGTCATTGCAGGCTTAAGACCTCAAATCACAGACAACTCTACATGAGCACATAATTCTCATGCCATACTTGAGTAACCATAAATATATATTTACACTAAAAATAGTTAACATTATGCAAAGATGTTATTTCACAAACTGTTTTAATTATTAGAGATGCTTGGAGGTTCACACACATCCTCACCTGAATGTAAAGATAGACCTTTATACCTCAAATGAGTTAGTGAATGAGAACAAGCCACATATACTGATTCTCCAAAATTCTTGCCATCTTTGTAAGCTATGGCCTAACATCGATTAAAAACCAACCAACCAACCCCCAATCCCTCCCCTCAAAAGTCCAACCTCCCCCCCTGCAAAAACCAAAAACCCCACAAAACAAACAACCCTTCCCTCCAACACCCAAACACACCACACAAACACGTGTTTAGTAATAAGCAGCACAGCACATTTGGGACACGGACAAGGAATACAGCTCTACAGA
>JAVCKT010015038.1:0-14649 GCA_032273925.1 Rhynchotus rufescens
TTGTCAATGAAGTTGTATTTGTGTTTATTTTCTTTTCTTTTCAAAAATAAACCTTTGGTTGGTTAGTGTTGTATGCAATATCAGTGACTAAGAAGAAAGCTCATCCTTCAAAAAACTTAATGCTGGTGGGAGAAGAAAATTAATAGTTGTGACTGTGAGGTAGTTTTTTAGCATAATATTCGTCATGTTAAGGTTAAAGCACTAATGCAACTACGTTAGGGAGCCCGGGAGAGTTTTCACTTGGTGCCTGTTGTCAATTCTTGTCTTTTAGCTTGCAGTGTGTTCACAGGGCTGCTTTTATGCACATTTCCTCAATTACAACCTGTGCTGTTTTAGAATGACAGGTCGAGATGTTGTCTGAATGGTGTCTGCCCAGTAGAGACTTCATGGAAGAAACCCTTTCCTGCGCATTGAGGAGGTCTGGCTTTGGAATGCTCCAAGAGTTAGAAATACTGGTTTTGGCAATGATATGCCCAAGGGAGTTGTTGGAAACCTGGGCAACCACCACTCTTGTCATCCTTGTAGCATTTTCCCAGGAGAGGCAGGAGCTTGAGGCTGGACTGTGACAGCATCCTTCGCTTCTAAGGTTTATGACTTCTGGGCCTTCAGGATATGAACTTCACTTCTCCCTCTAAAGTCAGTCAGGTTCGTCTTTTACATGTAGTGTGGCCTCTAGTCATATTGGGTTCTATATTTAGGAAGAACTCCATAGAGATCTATGTATGGCTACATGCAGAGTGTGGTTTGTCTGTCATTTAAAAGAAGTCTAGAAATGTGGTTTTCCTTGGAACAAGCAGCCCTTCCTTGAGACCACTCCTAGCTTAAATGTGGCTTTTCTTTAGTCAGCTATGGATGTTGATGTTACTATTAAAGTGTTAAAAAAGACAATGGGTGTTCACTTACAGCAGCATTTTTGGTGCTGTGTATGGTGTCCTGGGGTGCTAGAGTGCCTCTAGATTTGTAAGTGACTGAGGCCAGGAGAGGGAAGCTCCACTGCAGGAGCTAGCTAAAAATGAAGAAAATGTGGATGAACATGATTGTGTAGATTAACCTGAGAGCATAAACTTTTTTCTCTTGGGGAAAAACTGCAGGTTTAGTAACTCAGAACTAATATACACAGATTGAACTTTGGGTATGCGTGGTAGTTTGCTCCTTAGGCCTTAATGCTTAACTGCAGGTGTCTTCCTCCCACCTGACGTAGTTAGACTTTAAGCATCTATATTTTGTGGTTGTGCAATAACTGGAGTTCCCGTGGTGACTTCCATAGCCTGATCCTGAAGATAATGTCCTTAAGGGAAGCAAGCCCAAGGTAGTACTAAAACCAAAAAGACTGGCCTTGAATTCTCTCAGATGGCAAAATAGGATTCTCTCAGCAATGAGAGTTTTTCTGCTCTTAAAGTACGGAGTTATCTTGCTTTGAGACTTGGATATGTCATGTGGGACAATTTTAAAAGTCAAGGAGAATCACTTTAATGATTGAATGTAGTGTTTTTTCCTTCTTTTACAAGTGGGGCATTTCTTGGTTTGTTTCTATCAATTGCAGCCATTGAATCACTTGCATTAGTAGCATTTCAGCTCTGCTGTCCTGCTGCTTCAGCCGCACTGGAGCAAAGCAGGCATCTGCATCAGGGGAGTGAACGTGAAGTCTAAAACCATGTGAGCACTGACAAGTCCTACAAATGTCATTATTACCTTTTACATTAGCCTTGGCTTTTCAAAAATCTTTCTTCTTTGCTTGTTTCAAAACATGGAACAGAGAAATGTTTGGAAAATGCTCACTGACTTTAGCTGAGGTTCTTGTAATGAGCACATCTGCAGCGTGCTACTCAGACTAAAATGGAAGGTGTTTGTGAGGTCTCTTCTGGATTCTGGTACAGTGCTCTTGATAGGAAGAACACTTTAGTCTTATGTGGTAATTAAGACTTAATTGTAGGGCTTTCAACACTTATTTTGAGGACAGTAGAAACAACTAATGACAGTAAGATGGTAAATGAGAGAGCCCGTTGTTTTTGTCTTTAATTTACCAGGATCAAGAAACTAAGTATTAAATGCATATGTAATTTTAAATGCTGTGATGAAATGGAGTGCCTCATTCTTGAGTTTGTAATGTTTCTATTAATCTTGTTCAGTGCTTTGCCTGCATTAAATCAGTAATGGCTTTTAGGGTCTTGCCAGAAGTACTCTGAACTGACAGGACTACATTGCGCGTGGAAACTTTGTTTGGGTTGTAGAAACTGCAAGGATACTAAGTATAAAGACCTTCAAAAACAGGACGTTCATAAATGTTTCTCCCGCGGCATTTTTCTATATGAAACTGTCTAAACCATATTCTCATGAAGTAAAGCTCATGCTATGGAACATGTGATACTAACATTGATATTCAAATTAGCTCTCATTCTAAATTTTAAGTAATTGTTGTCTTAACTCTTTAGCCAGCAGCTCCATGGAGGGTCAGAGCTAAATTACTCTCTTTATCACGTTGAAGTGCTATAGGTACCTTTCCATTTCAGTTCCTTGGTCTGGTTGCTTGGAAGCTATGAGATCACCCAGTGAGGGAATCATCAGGTGACTGTTCTGCACGTCACTGCGTGTTGGTGAGTAAACAGGAAATGGGACAGGGATGTTCAGGGTGCTATTATAGTAGCTGGACGCGTAGACATGCTTGTTAAAGCAAGTAATAAGCATGCAGAAAAGTGCCTGAGCCTTCTATAATGATTACTCTCCTTACTGTGTTTTCTGTTTAATTTTCAGTCCTCATTTTTGGATTTGTCCTTGATGTTGTGTTTGCTAGTCTTTTTGAATGCATTTTGAACAGGACAGAAGAGCTACTTTACTAATGTTTTGCCGTCACGTAACGGTGTCTTTAGTCATACTCTCGGTTAAGGTACATTTAAGTTACGCAGGACTACGAGACGTGTTGGGCCGGTTGGTCACGGCCACCAGTTTCAGGCTCCCTTTCCAGAGCGGCCGCGTGCGCTGCTTCCCATCCATGTGGGATCCTTGGCCTCGACGTGCACCCTTTGGCCTCGGCGCGCGCTCCTCGGCCCCGGTGTGGGTCCCGGCGCCGTGGGCAGCTCTGGCTGGCGCGGGGGGCTGCCCAGGCTGGCTACCGTCCGGGGCTGCCACGTGAGCTGCCGCGCGGCGACGTCCTCGCACGTTGTGGCACAGAGCCTGCTTGTAGGTCGAGTCCCGTGAGCTCTGACATGAGAATGAGCTAATTCAGCCCAAAATAGGTTGGGAATCTCTCGGTGCGTGTATCAAGTTCCCTATTAAGACCGTTCTCCAACCTTTATTACACGTTACCTGAGAGTTTGTTGCAGCAGTAGAAGGCATAACAGACAACTTAGAAAATACTACAGAAGCTTCCTAGTATCTAAATTATTCTTGAGGGTTGTGGACAAAGTGACTTGTTGAGATGGTGGTGTATTTTGGCTGAGGAGGTGCCCGCAGATGATGTCCACTTCGTGCTGCCAGCAGATCTACACTCATTAGAATTGGAAAATAAGTTTCTTTGCAAAGCTGATGGATTAACTGAAGGCTTGAGTGCCCTTTTGTGACATAAATCTTGTTTTCCCTGATAGAAAACAGTTAGCCAATACTCGTAAGTGATCAGTCTTACTAATGCATCTTATGTGGATTCCAGAATCTTTGTTACGGAGTGTTTTTTTTTTTAATTTTGTGTGTGCTGTTTTAGACATCTTTCAAGTTTTCAGGCAGGACTTTTTTCCCATGTTAACCTGAAGAATATTTAGCAATAGGTCCATTTTTGTTTACTAACCCTCAAGTATTCTATTTATTTTTATGGAATACGTTTAACAGGAGCTGGAGTCCTGTATTGAAAGACATAACAGTCCCTTATCAGATTGCTTGTAATTACTTTATTTAGGACTTATTAAGGAGATGTTCCTGGCACGAGAAGCACCTCCCTTCTAGCGGGATTGCTGGTGAAGTCAGTCTTCACGTGAAACTTGAAGATGTTTTGTGACTACTTGAATAATTGTGCTGGTTTTAGTTATAGTCCCTATGGAAAAAGCTTGCAGCTGCTTGGAGAATTCCCGTTTCCTAAGCTGAAGGGTTAGTAACTTGTTCTGCTCCAGAATGTGGTGTTTGTTTTTGGTTTTTGTGGGGGTGATTCTTTAATTAACTTGAATTTTCTTTTTCCTATGTAATTGTGGGATGAGGATTGCTATGGAGGTTGGGAGATCTATTTCTGATAGGTTTCCTACCCACTGGTAAACAAAATCTCCTGTTGCTTCCTTTAAATGTTGCTCCTCTTAACTTCATATGGTTCATGGGACATCCTCCTGCTTCCCCCCTGCTTCCTTGTTCCTTTCTCCTCCTCCCCCCCAAAATTATTTTGGTGTAAAATTCGGGAGTTTCTTGCTGTATCAGGTTAGAGTTTCTGTCCAAGTGTACGCTGTGTGGAGTGCTGTGCATAGTTCTGTTGGGTGTTGCTGCGAGCCTGTGTAGCAGACGGCCTCTTGAAAACCTTCAGACACAAATGTCAGCCTGAGCTTTGTTCAAGCTTGTCTAAAATAATAAGAAGAATGTTCAGAACTGGCTGGCTTATGGCCCTTTAACCCTTTGTGGCAAGCATGACTCGGGGTCTGACTTGTGCCTCTGCATTCAAGTTTCCCTCCCCCTGAATAGGATTCTTAAAAATACCCTGCTTATCTCAGGCCTTGAGCATAAAATTCCTATACGGAGGTGATTAAGAGGTTGCAACTTTGTGAATAACAGATTGTTTACCACATGATAGCTGAAGAGACTTAAAAAAAGCCACGTGAAGTTGAAGTAGTCCTCTTGAGACTGTTTCATCCTGCTGTTTAGTTTTCACTGGGAAAGTTCCCTTTTGAAAGGAATCGTGATTAGAATAAGCGCGAACCATAACCTGGAATAGGAGTTGTGGGTCAGACCTAGTTTGTGCATGGGTACTTGTGGGCAGCTAGATAGCACGCGTGGGGCTGGGAGGAGCCTGCAGTGCCGCCAGTGTGTGTGTGCTCCTAGGAGCTGTCCCGCGGTGCTGGCGCGGCGGGATGAGCGGCGGCGCTGCTGGAAGCTGCCTGCCCGTGGGGCAGCCGCGTGTGCGAGCGCAGAGCCACTGAGAGGGGTGAGCTGCGTTTGAAAACAGCGCCCGGAATTTATTGAACTTGCAAAGTCCTGAAATAATCAGGCCCAGTCTTGAGGCACGCTGTGTAGTTAGCTAATGAGAAATCCCCAGGGAAAGGATGCATGAGTGTGGCAGAGGCGGGTGGGAACAGCTGAGGGCTCTTCAGTGTCTGCCTGAAGAGGAAAGCTGCCAGAAGATCCCGTGCTGCCTTAGCCACGCAGTGATGCTGATCGTGCCAGGGCTTCCTTGGGCTCTTCTCTGCTCTTCTGCCTCTAGTCTCCAGGGAGCTCTGCTCTCGTACCTGTGTATTATCTGTGGCAAGCAGCTTGAGGGCAAAACTGAGTGCGGCTGAAGTCACCAAAGAGCAGGCTCTGTATTGCAAAGGAGGTGGTGATACCGAAGCTGGCAGCAGGGTTATTCACACTTAGTGTCAGCTCTGGGCACAAGGAAATAAAAATAGTTTCTAGTATTACTGACTAGGTAATGGCCCCACCCTGCTCAAAAAAGAAAAAAGGAAACTTGAATCAATAAATTGATTGAAGGAAATTGATACTGAAACTGTTTTTATTCCCTAGGCCTCATAGGGAGGTAGTTAGGCAGATAGTTGCCTGTAACTGTATGAATAACTTGAGACTGTTTCTGAGGATGTGAATGAGGTGCATACTTGCCCGGGAACTTAGTGGCTGGGGTGTTCAGGCACCTCTCTGTGGCCTTGTAGTCAAAGAAATGTCACCATCAAAGTCCATGATGCATTATAAGGACTAATGAGGCTTTTTTATCTCTGTTTTGTGGTTGTAACTTTAGCTGTAAGAACAAGGAAAGGTGAAAGCCATTAGAGCTGGGTTACTGAACAGGATATTCCACAGGGACAAAAGAGGAAGAGCTCTTGTCTGCAGAATTTCATCCAAATTAAGGGTGTTTGATCTATTTTTCCGTCTGTTTTTGGGGAGAAATTCTTAAATTGTGTTGTCAGGCTTTTCTTCTAATTGGACAGAAGAAAACTATTCAGGGGTTTAACTGCTGCCTCCCTTGGTTTGAGGTTGAAAGGTCTTTGGATTGTAATGAATTGTAGTGTTTGGACAGGCATATACAGACTAGCATGCCAAGCTGGAATTCAGGTAGGCAGGGCATTTCAGGAGGCGTTTCCACATGTGAAACGTGTAGGTAAGGTCTCCTGTAGTGAAGTAGCAGCTTGACCTAAACTTAGTTCCTGACTCAGGAACCATCATCTTTTGGCCCAGATTTAACGTTGGTGTCAGTTCTGAGCATGCATCTCCAGATGATAAAGCCCCGCGTTGGTTCATGCCTTCATTGCTGCTGTGGGTGGCACTGCTGGACCCAGCCTGTGAGTTTTGTTGTTCAGTGTGCGCTGGCCGGACAGCGGTGCGGTACCAGCTTGCTCAGTTGGAGGAACCCTGTCCCGCTCTCCAAGCGCCTCTAGGTGCCAAGGAGGTGGTGGTCAACTTGAGGAAGGTTAGAGGCCACCACAACGGACCCCCATGGTCTGTGGGTAGAGTCTGGATGGGCTTGTACAGCCTGGAGAAGTTTGCTGCATTAAAGATGGAGAGATCTTCTCTGTGGCATTGCTGATGTTGAAAAGTCCCGCTATTGCTGCTGGAGGTGCCTGGTGGTGCTCAAAGCAGCTTCCCTAACTGGTGGGGTGTTACCTGCACTGCAGAGAGGTGTTTGGAAGGCAGGAGGCATCACTGGGGTGAACCCTCATGGTGCTTTGTCTTGTATAGCAGGAAGGCTGTGATAAAGGCTCTTGGAGTAGTTGAAGGAAAGAGGGAGATAAAAACAGGGCTACAATTCCTTAGGCTTCTTTACTGGGCCTGACAGCAGAATAAATGGGTTGCATCATACAGCGCTCGGTGGGTAAAACAGGTGGAACAGCATGTTTAAAGCCATGTGACAACTATAAAAACCTTTATTTTTATCTACTAACCTTAGGGAACTTTAACCATTTGGGTTGAAATTTTACATGCCTGATCTGCCCTAGCTGTACTCTTGAAAACATGTGATGCATCTTTCTCTTAAGTAATTTTTTCTTACATTACACTCGGTTTTGAATTTTCTTAAGATCTTTGTAGATCCCTGTAATAGATCCCTGGAATTGTAGATCCCTATTTTCCACATAACTATCCTGAACATATTGAGGGGAATGATGCTGCAGGGACCTAGTGAGACCTCTCTGTTGCTGCTGCTTTGCACTAGTTAGAGCTAAGGGCAGGTAGCTGCTTAGCTTCTGCAGAGTGCAGCTACCCGAGGAAGCAAAAATCCAGTGCTCTTGCCCGTGTCCCAGAGGTGGCAACCGCTGCTGTTGGCTTTGGGACCGAGAGCTGCTCCAGCACTGGGCAAGATTCCAGTGGCGAGTGCTGTGTAGCATGAACTTCTTAACACAGCAGATCTTTCTGCTCCTCAGTGTAAGTTGTTGGAACCTCTTGTTCTGCTTTATGTAGAGTTGATGTCTTTTCAGTGAGATTTTGACTTGAAAAAAGCAAACTCATTTGAAATATGCCATGAGGGATTTCAAAGAGCCCTCTACTGCCTCTGTCTGTCGTGGTGCCTCCTGTGCGGGAGGAGCCTTCGCTGGGCTGGTTTTGCTTGTAGCTGGTTTTAGGCTTCAAGGCAGACTTGGGGAACGCACGTGGCCTGCAGGGGCTCCCAGCCTCCTGTTGGTGCTGCTTGGTCTTTGTGTATTGCCAGGTTTGCTGCAAACAGCCTGTATTGTTGTGGCTTTTCCCCAAGCTGTGAAACAGTGGGTTTCTTTGAGTTGGTTGCATCTGGGTAATGTGTTGTTGCTTCTTTGCCATGTACAACATAAGAGATTCTAAAAGCACTCTTTGTTTTCCAAAAGGCTGGTCTTTGGGATGCTGTATCCTGCTTACTACTCCTACAAAGCTGTGAAGACAAAAAATGTGAAGGAATATGTAAGTGGTTCCTCTTAATTGCTTAATTAAATGCTTTTGCTGTGATGCAACTGTGAAATGTTCATTATGCAATGCAATAAATCACAAAAGCTGGTATCACTTTGTCAGTATTAGATGTAGAAACTATGGCAGTGCAGTGACGATCCTGAACCATTAGAAATGAGAAGGTATAGGTTTCTCAGAGATGACAAATTTCATTGAAATGCATTCTGTAGGTTATGCCTGATCAAATACTGCAGGTGAAGTTTTTATTTTTTGTTAAATTTCTAATAAGCTAGAAAGAGTAGCATGTGTGTAATAATGTAATAATTCATATGAGTGTACGGTATAACATGAAGCCAATATCCACCCTCAGCCATTATTTTTTACCCAGGTGTGGCTGTGGTTCACAGAGGGGTTACCAGTCTAAATGTCACGTGTGCTGTCGGTGGTGACTTCAGCTGTTGGGTACACTTGTTTTAGCTTATTCAAGCCTAAAATATCTAAATCCTCTGAGTGACTGAAGTGAAGAATGTCATCACATGACTGAGGCTCTTTTCAAATTGAAATGTAGATAACTATTTAAGATAGATGGGTCTCAAGTTGTGACAAAGGAAGCAGTTTGTAAATGTAGTGCCAAGCCATGAAATAGGCAGCAGTACAGCAGGAGGTTTTGAGCACTTGTGTAAGTGCACTTCAAAGAAGATGGCTTTGAAAGTATAGGCTAAATTTGAGCAATGTTCAGGGCGTGGAAACAAGACCATCTCTTGAAAAAGTAATGTGAAATTAGGACCTGAATTTAGAGTTTGTGTACAATGTTTAACACTTTGTGTATAGGCCGAAAAAATTAATAATCTGTGTATTGCAAATGGAGCAGGTACTGCATCTGGTTGCAGGTGACATCTTTCTTTGACTGTTTTGTTTTTTTAATACTGATAACACTTGAATTTACAAAAATGTGTTGTTTTAGTGTGTAATACCTGGAGAAACACAGCAGCAGTTTGCACCAGCCTGTTTTGGAAATACACTATTGCTGGTCACTTCTAGAAAAAAATCATACTTCTAATTCTGCAGTCTTTATTTGGAAAGATGCAATCTACTTGAACCTGAATTTGAGCAGATATTCAAGAAACGCAAAACAGGACCAAGAAGTTGGTTAGCCAAAGCAGGGTGTCATCTGTGCCCAAAACAGTGATGTATGGTGCAAGTGTGTATGCATCTAACTCACTTAGATGTGAGTTTTTATTAACAAGAAGGTCATGATTCTTGGAATAAGAATAGGATTAAAGTTCAGTGGAAATGCTTTTCTATTTCCTTGCCTGTCTGTTAGGGTCAAATTACCAATTGTGCAGGCAGAGCTTGTGTGCAAAGCGTGAATGAATAAGGCGTGTTGTGAAAGCCAAGGCAGCTTGCCCTCACTGATGCTGAGTGCTCGAGTGTGCTCTAGGGGAATGGAGGGGTGTGGAAGAGTGAGGTCTCTAGCACACGGTGTGAAATAGCCTTGGTGTGTGAGCACGGACTGACTGTCTCTGCAGAGCGTGGCCTCTGGCTGCTGGAGGCCCTGGAGGCAGAACCAGGGGCCAGGCCAGGAGAGGCCCTGACCCTGCCGCCCCAGCGGCGGCGTTCAGCCTGTCGCAGCTGCCACCAGCTCTTCTTACCGCTGGAAAAGACCCTCTGGCATCTGCGGGTGACTTCACTTGAAAGCCGTTTGAGGCAGACGGCGATGTTGCTGAATGTCTTGCTTTGACAGCTATGCACTGATGGACCATAAAGTGTATTGTGTGTTCTGTGAAATGGTGAAATCACAGTTCTTACTGAAGGCTGTTTTAATTTTCAGGTTCGCTGGATGATGTATTGGATTGTGTTTGCTCTCTATACAGTTACTGAAACAATAACTGACCTAACAGTCTCTTGGTAAGTCTGTTTTTTATTAACTGTGGGTGTAGCTATACTTGTTTCTGGTGTTCTTTTATTTGTACTGATTTAATTTTTTTATAAAGAGATTGTACTTGGAGATATTTTTTCCACATATAAAGCTCTTGATCTACGTAGAGTAGAACCATTTTCAGTTTTTTTGTACTCTATAATCCTCTGTAAGTAGGGATTATAAGATTGCTTCCTTTGCTATAGGATCAGAACAGGAGAATGGAGTTCCTAAATGGATGACTGCCCGGGGAGGTTGTGGAATCTCCTTCTCTGGAGATCTTCCAAACCCGCCTGGCTGCCACGCTGTGCTCTGGGTGTCCCTGCTGGAGCAGGAGGTTGGACTAGACTATTTCAAAAGGTCTCTTATAACCTCAACCATTCTGTTATGAATTCAGTGGGATTTTATGTGCAGGAGTACAAAGCAAAGCAGATTTGTTACCTGCTTCTTTTTAGGTGACATATTAAATTGAAAAATATATGTGACTCGAATATTTTGTCCTATGTAGCTTCTGATAATTGAAGAACTTTGTGCTAACATTTGGTCCTTTTTTACAAAGACCTCATGTGAATTAGTGAGCATTTTCTTACTGCAGTTATTGATACTGTGCAACTTAACCTGCCTGTAGGTTTCCACTGTATTATGAACTGAAGATTGCTTTTGTTATTTGGCTCCTTTCCCCATACACAAGAGGGGCGAGTTTAATCTACCGGAAACTTCTTCATCCTCTTCTCTCCTCTAAAGAAAGGGTAAGAACCCTTCTTGTATACTAATGCCTAGTGTGAAAACACCATGTACTGGTGAGCTTAACCTTGCCATAAAGCAATGAACAAGATGAACAATGTTGATGACTCTTGTGGTATGCAAACTGAAAAGAGACTGAGGTGTATGGGAAGAGCAGCAGACAAGAGAAGCCAGCCAAAGCAGCTTTAGCTCCGAGTTGTGTTTGGGAGCGTGGGACTCGGGATCAGTGGAGATGTGTGCAGGCTGCCCTGGCCGTCCCGGCAGCCGAGCAGAGCCGTGGCCGGGCCCCGTAGCACCGGGCCCTGTGAACCGCCCCACTGGCACGAGTGCTGCTGGTGCTCCCAGCGGCTGCAGTGTCATCTCGACCTGAGGAAGGCGGAACTGCAAACTGCCTGCAGCTCCATAAGCCAAAGGGATCCTTCTCTGGAGGCTGCAAGCCATTGTGAGCTGCCTTGAAGCCTTTGTGTCCAGTTCCAGGTATTCAGTATGAAGGCGACTGTGTCCTGGGAACCGAGCTGTGTTAGTGCTCTGGCTTCTGTGAGCCGACTCTTTCCAAGAAATTCTGCAGTTTCATCTTGAGCTGACTTGTGTTCTTGCACAGTTTTGTCTGGCAAATTAAGCTTATTCTCAATCAAGGACTTGTTATGTAGCTACAGTGTTTTTGTCAGACACAGGTGATTTAGTCAACTTTATTTTCTGGTTTGGCCAGACCTGTCCTTTATCTTGAAAAAAGGACTGTATATATGTGAATGGAATTCTCCAGGATACAGAAAGAGAGTAGTTATTTTTTTAACATATTTCCTTCAAGTTCTCATCTCTGTATTTTCTGTCATTGAGGAATAATATGATTTTCATATTCAAAGACCTTTGAAACTTGAATTCCTTCTTTTCCTTTTAGGAGATTGATGAATACATTGTGCAAGCCAAAGAAAAAGGCTATGAGACCATGGTGAATTTTGGGAGACAGGGGCTGAATTTAGCAGCCTCTGCTGCAGTGACAGCAGCTGTGAAGGTAACTGTTTACTTGTATCCACTCCTTTTGTCCTTGGTATACTTACTGAGCAGGATAATGGAACTGAGGGTTTGCCCTTCCTGAAGGAAAAGATTAATTCTGTGAGTATATTGAAAACATGGTACACAACTTAGACTGCAGCACTGTAGTCCTCTTTATGCTATATATATATATATATTTCTTTAAACTGTTTTGTCCTCGTTGCTTTGATCGGGATGGCCTTGTATAAATGAAAAGATACTGTGCAGTTTTCTATGCAGGCTGTCAGTAAAGATGACCACTGTTTCTCTTCTTTGTCCTTTCCTGTCAGTATACAAAGTACTTAGGATTTCTGGCTTCTTTCTGCTGTTTTCTTCCCATCAACTTAAGGTAACTGTATATCTGAAGTAAGGCATGGAAGATGACTAGCAGAGATAGAAAGTTGCATTGACACGATTAACTTGCCTGCAACTTGATATGAGTAGTAAACCAGTGTGCTGAGCCTAAGCTTGCATCTTGCTTCGCCTTTTATCTTCTATTAAAGACAAAACGAAATAATCTGTGGTTGTTCCTGATTTTAATTCCTAAAGAACTAATGCTCTTCAGCTGAATTTCAGGTGGTTCTAGATGATCAATTATAAATTCATCAGAAAGCCTTTTAGCAACCCACAAAAAAGAGTAGACCTGGCCAGCCTAATTATGCACTTGTAACACGTGTCCTACAGAAAGCTCAACTAAAATGAACAGTGTGGGGCATTCATGTTCTAATTACTTGATAGTTTCCAGCATGTTGGGCTGAATTCCTCCTGGAAACAAATATAAATGTGTTCCTAGTAACAGGACTGAACTTGAAAGCTCTGAATTGACGCTGTGAAGCAGTATAGAGATCTTAGGCTGTCACAGTTAAGAACAGTTAGTATTTAAGAAATTTCTGTACTTGTGAGTTTGTTGCCCTATAAAGTAAAGGCACTTTTAAGAACAACATCTTCAAATGCTGTTGTAAAATGAAGATTTGCAAGAAATCTCACCTATTCTTTGTGTACTTTTCTGTCTTTAAAAACTTGGGGATAGTAGCTTGAAAATAACAATTCTGTTTCATAACGTTTGTATTTTTAAATACTGAAAGTATGCTTCAGTTGGGTCACTGGTGTTTATTATTCAAGCTCGTAGTAGAGCATTCCTCCAGAGGAATAATAGTGTCCATCATGAAAATAGATCATTTAAAATCTTACACAGGTAAGCCGCTGTTAGAATCTGAGAACAGGGCTATTCTAAATACTAAAAATGCTATTTTTTTTCTACCAAGCAGCAATAGTAACATACCAGCTATGCACCTGTAACGATGCTTATGCTCTGTGTGTTTTTTCCTCATGTCTGGCTGGCTAAGGTGGATGTTTTCCTGTTAATCCTTACAGTGCTACGTAAATATTGTAAAATAAATAACATGCATCTCTCCTCCCATGTTGTTCTGAAGTGACAAATAACATCTGACCAAATGTCCACGTTTGGATTTCATTGCTGTTCAGCTGTGACTGGCAAGACGCCCGCTCTATTTGTTAAAACTTGTTAAACATGCTCATGAATATTTGTATAGAATTAGTGCAGAATGAGACATTTCAGGAAAAAAAGCCACCACAATACCAAATACTTAAAATAGAGGTGATTTTTAAAGAGGAGACTTCAATTAAAAAAAAAAAAAAAAACCCTTTATTTTGGCAAGTTAAACTTTTAAACCTCTCTCCAGTTTGTCATTCCGAGAAGCTGAGCGTGGCTGCTCTGTGCACGCAAATGGAGACGCCGCATGTGGTGTTGATTTTGTTCCCTGTTTTTCCAAGAGCTGACTGCTGCCCTCCAGCAGGTGAAAAGATTATCCCTGCAGCAGGCGTTGGAGGAGGGTGCTATAGGGTTTCAGGAATGGAATCCTGTTAGTGGAAACATCTCTGATGGCAGAGAGGCACAGTTGACACTTTGTGTTTTATATATTTATTTTTGGGGCTTAGAGTTAGGGTGAGACAGGCTTACTCTCACGTGCTGCAGCTCAAATTAGGAGCAGGGACTGAGAGGCAAGAGCAAGAGGAGGTCCTAAGAAAGCTGCTCTGCAGTGAAGTGTCCAAGCAAAGGCCAGGCAATTTTACTGCCCTTCTAAACTTTCTGGGATGTGTACAGGATGGAAAGTGGGGGAAATGCTTTTCTGCAGGAGCTGTTGAAGGCATGCGGGATTAGCAGTAAAAAGCTGGCTGGTGCAGACAGCCCCCAGGACTGGCTGCTAAAGCCTGGCCTGGACTTAAACCTGCTCCGTTGTAGGGCAGTTGGATGTGACTGGCAGCAGCAACAGCTTCTGCTTTCTGCCCCAGTGCTGACACTTTGGGGCTGGAATTGGCTGCTGTTTGCATGAAGACCATCTCCAAATAGTGCCTTTTGATCATAAAGCTGCACTTTCCTTTTCAGACTACTTGCAGTATGTTTCCTTAGTCTGCCTGTACTGCCTGCGTAGGTTTACAGGCACCACTTGAAAATGTTCTTTGCAATATGCTAGGTAGCATAAATGGGAGAAAAATAAGAAAATAAGTCTTTTTAAAAACCTTTCTTTAGGGTATAAAAAACTAAGGAATTTTGTTGCTAATATGAAACTTGTTGAAGCTCTCTAGTTGTTTAAAAGCTACTTTTTGAGGGTGAATGTTTCTGTGCTGCCGGGTCCCCCTGAACGTGCTGCTTTCCTGCTGGACGCTGTTTGTGCTGTGCCCCTTGCAGCTGCAGCAGTGCCGGGAGCAGCAGCTCACCTGGGCTCTGCTGCTTCCCTCGCTCCCGCGGGGCCCCGGCTCCCTCCCGGGACCCCATCCCCTCCAGGGATGGGCTGCCGATGCCACCCGGGAGAGCAGCTGGGAATGTGGGCGCTGCGCGCGGCCCTGCGCCCAGGGAGGCTCCGTGGAGCCTGCGGTGTTTCAGACAGGCTCTCGTTCGGAGCTGTGGG
>JAVCKT010015039.1:0-14649 GCA_032273925.1 Rhynchotus rufescens
CCCTGGGCAGCCTGTGCCAGGGCTCTGGCACCCTCACAGAGAAGAAGTTCGTCCTCACTCGGAGATGGAACTGCCTGTGTTGCAGCTTACACCCATTGCCCCTTGTCCTGTCGCTGGCCACCACTGAGTTATACAACTTCAATATGATTAATGGAAAGGACATTCAATATGCTAAAACAGGACTAGAACATTAATACCAGCCCAGAAGGAAAGGCATGCCATGGCTTTTGGAATGGTGTCAGAGAGATACAGTAAGAACATGGCCAATACAAGAGTCTGATTCCCCTTAAGTCAAGTGGAAAGTCACCTGTAAGTGCAATAAAACATCCCTTACTCCTCATCACATCACATTTCCAAAGAGCTAAAGGGCTACAAAGAGCTGCCACCTCTAAATGAGAAGTTTATATCACAATAAAATTTCACATCTGTGTTTACACACTCCAGTAACTGAGCTAATGTCAAGGGTACTTTGGCAGAAAATTATTAAACTGCCTGAAAATCCTAACGACTAAATATTCAGCCCTTGCTCAAAACGCTGTTAGATTTGATCTGCTATCATAGAAACCAAATGTATAATACCTAAAGAAGGCCAATTAGAGCATAATAAACAGAAAACAACTTCGGTATTGCAGTAATTCTGACTTCAAAAATACCCAACAGGAGAAATATATACTTGCAACTTAAAAATTGTGAAGAATTTACCTACAGGCACCTATACCGAATTCCTTGTCTATGAAAATAAGGGAAAAGATGCAGTTAAACAGCATATTCCTGCAAGCTGCCTTGTGCATCACCACAAGCTCTAGGGGACCTACTGGAGTGTCTGAGCAGCTGCAGCAGGTACCACAAAACAGACAGACAGAAGCAGAACAACATTCAATGGCTTCCAGTAATGTCAAGGGCCTATCTGTAACTTTATATATATATTTTAAACATTTTTATATTTTATATATAAATACCTCATTAAAAGAATCTGGCCGCTTCTAAAAATGAAGGCTAACATGAATTGGTGGCACAGGAACAAAACCGCTCCCTAATAATGTGGTAGAAAACGGTGTGACCACAAAAAAATCAACCCAAGCTGAAAGAATAGCTGGCTCAAGCTGAAATTATAGACCACATAATTTGTCTTGAACCCCAAGTTCTTGAAGTTAATGATTTTTCAATGTTCACCCCAACTATGAGCCAAATACCCTTGGCCAACTAGTCCTTCTTTAAGAAGGATGAACAGGTACAAAATTTGCCTTTTTTTTTTTTTCTTTCAGGAATGGACTATATCCTCTTTGATTCAATGAAAATAAATATCTGTGAAATATATAGGAACTATATATACACATAGGTCTATGTTCAGTGTTACATAGTTCCTGTATTTTAAAACTTCGGAGGTAAAATTGACAATTTCCCTAATTCCTGTTTTCCGTAGGCAATAGCTCAATCTCTGCCACCTTCCTGTCAGCCAAAAGCAAGCAGGTGCTTCTCCCTTTCACTATTCCCAGCTCCATCTCCCCCCAAAGCAGCTCACCCGCTTTGCCCCTCAATCCAATGCATCCCCTGTGCTTTGCAGACTCACCTTACAGTGCCACAGCAGCCCTGCCCAACAGGGGCTGTTCCCAATTTAGCTTTATGCTTTGGGAGCAGAACCTGCGATTCCACCTGTGATGCATTTTCCTGGTGCCAAAGAAGAGCAGAGCAGCTCCGAGAGGTTTCACCGTGGCAGCTCATGGAAGAAAGAGCAAGTGCAGGTTGCACCCAGCAGCAGCTCACTGCCCTCACCTTCTCCACAAGGCATTTGTGGGGGGATGCCTCTGCTATCCCCGAAACACTCATTTTTTGTGCCTTTTTTTCCTGATGGGGGAGCAAACAGAAGTGGCACGAAAATAGAATTTCCTGGCAGAGTTCATAATTAGCTCCTAACCGAGGAGAGGGAAGCAGGGCCCCGATTCCGCTCTGCACTGACACTATTAACAAGTGAAAACGTTGGTTTTCTGCCATCTGCAAACTCTGTGCTGGTTTTGCACTGCGTTCTGTTTAGGATTATTAGGGAAGTGTTAATGTTCAGTGATTTCAGAAAGACAGGCTGTTTTTCTTCCCTTTACCCTAAGCTACTAGGAAACAGCAGCAGTGCAGAGATAGTTTTGTGGGTTTTTCTGGTCAAAAACCAGCGAGTACACAAGTGTTTCTGGAATATTTCAATGAGGTTCAGTTTGCCCAATCCAAACATTTGAGCTTGGTGAGGTTTTTCAGTCAGAGCCAAAGGCCTCTGCTAAGAAGCAGGAAGAGGGGAGAAGGAAGAAGGAAGGAGCGTCTCCTGCCTACGTCTCTCGCCCTCGTCTCCTTCCTCACAGCCAAGGGCCTCATTGGTGCTTCACGACGGGGTCCTGCTAGATTTCTGGGCAGGTTTTGAAGAGATTATGGCACAAAGAATTTTCTGGGAAGAAGGAAAAGCCACAGATCCAGCAGAAAACGTTCCTGGACAAACAAGGAGCTGCCGGGAAGACACGCGGTTGCTGTTATTTTCTTAGCACTTCCTTCGGGCCTCGGTGCCACTGCTGAAATAATTATCTCAGCTCAAGGAGATGGACAGGAAACAAGAGAAACTTCTTTTATGTCCTCTCACACCCACCACCACGCTAATTCTTTTCCCTATTATCAAGGCAACCGCTGCAGGAGTTACGGAGCCCTTTGCCAGGAAGGACAGGAGGGAGGCATCCCAAAAGCCAGCGCACGAGGACAGATCACGATGCCCAACACTAGCTGGCTTTCTAAAGACTGACGCAGTGAGGTGCAGCTATGAGCGTGGCTCTGGGCAAGAGCCTGGCAGGCTAACATCTTGCCTGGCGTTTCATTTTCCATCCAAGGTCTGGGCACTTGCACTCGGAGAGGCACAAAATGCAACCAGGGCAAAAAACACCCTTCTAAGGATGCACCCATTTAAAAACAAGAAAATAGAAATAGGTCCAAAAACAGGTTTAGGCATGAAATCTTGGAACTCCCTGTGACTTCAGTTCCCCTCCTCAGAGTCCTCTTGCTCTGCTCCCCTTCTACAGATGCTCAGCGCTGTTACCATCCCCACTAGCCACGTCTTCGAGCCCTGGTGCTGTCAATGAGGAAGGAAAACAAACGAGGAGCCTCTCTGGGGCTGCCTCTCTGTCCCACCAGTCCTGCCTAAGCGGGAGGAGGTGGTAGGTGTTGCAACTCAGAGATAAAATTAAATACAGAAATCTGCACTTAATCCACACCGTGCAGTTTATTCCAGCAAGGAATCTGGAGTCAACCAGGGGATGAAAATCCTATCAAGTGTGTCCTAAATGAGGCCTGGACCACAAGTTGAAGCAATTGCTGTGGAAACGCCGCGTGATAACGTGAATGCTGGTGCTCCTAGCACAAAACTGAGAACTTCCCTCAGGTATTTGCGTAGGAAAATCACAATAGAAAAAAAGAGCAGGCATTTCAGAATAGGATAATGAAAATATCTTAAGATTTCCTCTTCATAGCATTAAATTAATCACCACATTCTTGTCAGTAGTCAAATAGGTTGAAATCACAAAGCAAAAACATCTTCCAAGATGACAAGAGCCACCTTCCATCTTCTGTTTTGCATTTTAAACAGGATGATTTAGGGGAAAAGGGAGGAATCACCAAACACTTCAGACTGGTAGTATTTGATAGTGCTTCTGCATGCCTGAATGCTCCCCTCCTCACTCTGAGTTTTATTAGGGAAAGATAATTAAATTTCTCTCTATCAGGAAAAGAAATAAGCTTTACCAATACCTGCACACCCTATGTACAACATACATGACCACTCTTACAAGAACATTCACACCTAGTGAAGAACAAAGTAACCAGGACCCCTAAGAGGAAACCATGTCCTCACCAGTAAACCAACTGCAGAGTATTCAAGTCACGCAATATTTCATATTCCCAAAGTATTTTGATAGCATGAGAAAGATAGTAATAAACAGAAGGTTATTGATGGAGCAACCATCAGCAACCATGCACCACAGCTGTGCAAACAGGGTTGGGAACACAACAAGTAACGAAAGGCTCAAACCTGTGACCAGTTCTCTGATTTCCAAATCTGTAGTCTTGCGGAGTAACCGTACTAACGCCGGGATCCCACCACAGTTTTTCAGGGCAATTTTGTTGTCGTCGTTTGCCTTCCCATACACCAAGTTTCTCAAAGCTCCACAGGCACTACGGTGGACTTCTGTCATTCGATGGTCCAACAGGTCCACCAATAACTGTATTCCACCTTGTCGCCTTATCTGAAACATAATGAAGCAATGACCATAAAATTAAGGAATGAACACCAGCATTGTATTTGCTGCTTAGTTTAATAAAGCTGTGGTTTATGCAGGCTCTACCCACTGACGCCTATCCTACAAAGCTGGTATATTCAGTTTCTTTGAGTCTTCCTACTAGTCATTCAGGGATAACAACTGTACATCAATCAACGTGAACCTCTTTAAAAGCAGCAAAACGTTCTCCAAGACAGTTGCCTCAGAGAGGTTTCTGGAGGCTGAGCAAGATTTGCCTTGGCAAAGGTTCCTCCTGCAATGCAGAAACATGATCTGCTTCAAGAGCCTGGACATTCCTGATGCAAACAAGAGAAGAGGAACAAGCCAGAGACTGTGTCCTCTGCAGCAAAAGACCACAAGGCTACTGTTCTCCTGCTCTGCAAGGGAAAGAAAAGAAGAAACAACAGATTAAAGTTTAAAGGTTTTAGGATTCTGGCATTTTCATGTAATTACTTGGAATGTAAACAACTACGGTAGCCTCTGTAAGGATGCAGTATCTGTAATAGAAGCTGTATGAGTGAAGATATAAAAGGTAAGATACCTGCATAAATGTGATGACTAGGCGATGGCCAATGCATGTTAGAACATGGCTGAGGATGATCCTTAGGTGATGTGGGAGCAAAATTCTTGTTACTTGCTAAGGTGGCCTGAAGAAGCACACAACTAATACAGTATTTTACAAAAAATAATGCTCTATCACAATGGTATTCACACGGCACCCTTGAATCTAGATTACTAAAGATGGCAAGTAAGTAAAAATAACAAACTAGAAGCAATCATTAGTACTTTATGTTATTTTTTAATGATCCAAAAAAAGCAACTGAAAACATAAAAAATTCTGAGTAGACATCTATAGGTTTTGCAATCTTTATAGGAAAATATGTTGCACAATCACAAAGTCGACCAATTCTTTTGGGTTAAGGGATTAATTTAGTCAATCTCTGAGAAACGGCACATCTAACCATCTGAGTCTACTCCAAAGATAACCATGTATTGAAGCTTAAAAAAATATGTATATCAGAGCCTAAAGATAGTGGTTTGATTTTTGTTTGGAAAGTGTTATGACATGACTTCAAATCAAGGAACTAAAAACTAACACTTCAATTCCCTCATCTTCTCATACACACACTGTTCTCAGCTGGCAAGCTCTTATTTAGTTTTATTCCTGAAGAAAGCAAGCACTGACTCCATCCCCATTATGAACAGATCCTGGTCTTCTGCAGCAAATGCAAAACCTCTGTAGAATCCACAGGAAACAACATTTCTGTTGGTTAAATGGTGAATGGAGTTTACAGCTTTAGGTCAGGAATGAACCTTAAGAAAAGAAGCTGGAGAAGTAAGGAACTCTGCTGCCTTCAAGAGTGACTCGTCACTACTGAGGTGTTTTTAGTTACATTTAAAAAAAAATACACACATACATACAAGACATACAAGCACACTCTTATGTTGGGTACAAATAACAGGTAAGCACTACGTGAAGGAAAGATAGAAGAAGCAAAAGCACAAACATACCTGAGGCAAATGCTCATGGAAGTCAAGGAGAGCAAGTACATTCTATTACAAAAAGTTAAATCCATTTGCAACAAACTGGGCTGGCAGGGCTGTCCAGCACTGTTTGCTCCTCAAGCTGTAAACAGCCTTAGATCTGCTCACAGTAAACACAAGCAGCTAACACTTAATGTCCGAGGAGGTCACGGGACAATATCCAAGGAAGTCGTATGGATAGCTCTGCCAAAATGTGTGTGCTGCTGGCTGGGGCCCAGAGCCAAGCCAGGCACCCTAAAGAGCCATTTTACCACCTATAGCAAAATTTTGCCTAGGACATGAAAAGAGGAGGCAGCTAGAGAGTATTTTCCAAATGGCAGGGGAAAAGTGAGACATTATTTTTAGAATCAAAGTTTATCATGGCACATTCCTGTTTTTGTAATAATAGCAAGACCAGTGCATGACCAGCAGCCTTACTGTTGAAAAAAATAATATACTCATTTATACTTCCTATATATTACAGTGTTAAATCAAAGCATTATAACATTTATATGCTCATAATATCAGCATGGGCCAATAATAAGCTTTGGGCAAAATGCCACGACAACCACCCCAGTGCAGAGACAAAGCAAACCGCTTTCCTGGCAGTCCCTCCGTGAGCATCTCATGTTGAGCTGCGCAGGGCGAGGTGACGTGGAGGCTGCAGCTGCCAGGGCCACATCCAGAGGGCACAGCCGCGCGCGGCCTGGTGTGCTCCGGGTGAAATACAGGCGGAAGGGAAGCCTCGCGGTTGGGAGCCCTTGCGTCGGCAGCAGGAGCTGCAGTTCAGTTCAGAAAACCAGGAGATGTGTCACAACAGACTAGGAAAAGACATTTATAACCCCATTCTGTAAAGGGTGAACCCCTCACTTGGCTCCACACGTCAACCTTGGGAAAGAAAGGCCACATCCGATGGAAGGAAGATGTTAGGAAGCACAGGAGAGGTGCTGCCACGAGGAGCTGTATGAGGAATGGGATGAACACACGCCTAACAGGGATGGGCTTGGTACTTTTAAAGCCCAAGATGCAAAATGATTATTTTGATTGCTGCACGGACTAGTGAAAAAACAAGTCATGAATTCTGAAAGGAATGATTAATAGAGTTTCTTCAAAATAGGGGCTTCAAATATTCATCTAAAATACATTTCTGTCAGGAAAAAAAATTAATAGAAATGCAACTGATGTTACGTAATTCTTTACCAAACTCAAGAAAACGTTTTAAATTCTACTGAAAAAAACATAAAAAAGAGTACTTGCACCTGGGGCAGACTGATGTTACTGTGCAAACGCTCTCTACCTCTCCACGCTCAGAGGTCTTGGCAATGCAGCTGTGCCACGCAAACCAGAGAGGAAGCTGCCTCTTCACAGCTGAAACCCATCTACTGATGCTTTTTTTTCCTTCTTTATCTGGACTATGGTCATACTTTTTTTTCCCCCCAGCAGTCTGCTATTGATCAGAAGTTAACTCATCTTTAACTTTCCACATTTACACTGATTCCTACTGTTTTCTCCAGCAGGTTTAATTATGCCTTATAAATTGTGAGCTTGCGATGAACTGCTACCAGAACCTATTTACATTTATGGAAACTGAGGCAAAGAAATTAAACTATTTGTTGAAATCCTTCACGGAGTGAGGGCTCCAGCTCTAGGGCTCAGGGACTTCCTTTGGGCAGACTCAACCCAACTAAGCTGCAACCAGTGCACTGAATTCAACAGTGCTACTGTTGCTACCAAGTGTATTTGCAAGAGGGACCTCCATGGGTGCATAACCCCTGGGTTCCCATCAGCGTGGCATCAGACACCACTTTCTCACATGACTTTCAATAGGTCTATGATCTCTCTCTTGAGGTTATATGAATGGGACATTTCTGCATGTCATATTTACTGAGACAACACTGTTGGAGATGGAGAAGATGTAATGCATGTTCCTAAGGAGCTCCTGGATGCTCTGTGCCAAGAGCCTTTGAGAAAGGTAATTTATTGGTTTCAAGGCTGACTTTTGATTCAGTGGACTTGGCCTCCGTGATGAGCTCAGAGTGTATTTTTCACAATACATTTTCCAAGACAGTGGACTGTTAAGCATTTAATTTACCACGAGATACATGCAACTAGCCTGAAGCACATGCATTGGTGAAACAGGTCAATAGTATATTGACAATATGCCTGAAAAACATGAATATATTGGCTTACTTTATGATTTCAACATGTGAATTATTTAATAACTTATTATTCTTATTTGTTACAACAGATGGTAAGGATGTGTGGAATGCAAGGACCCTTGGAGAGAAAAAGAAATGTAGAACATAAAGAATATGTCAATGTCTTGAACCTATCTAGCATACAAATGAAGACAAAACAGGGAAAATAATAATCCTTATTAGACCAAACCCTACATAAAGGAGATGATGCCAAAGATGAGATCTTGGGCCATTGAAAGAACCACTCAAAACCTTGGAGAGCTTCACCCAGAGCTTTGGGAACTGATAAAAGAAGTATCTATGTGGGGGAGAGAGGGGAGAGGAGATGGAAAGATTATTATGGATCTCACAGGAAAGAGGAAGCCTATTGCGGGATGCTTTAAGGGAATGCACAAAACTTATGGGATGTTGAGAGGAAGGGCCTGAGGCAGGAAAAGGATTAGGGAGAAACACACATGAGAGAACAGAGAAGGGAAGCCCATGATAAAAGGGTCCAGCCATAAACAAATAAGCTGCTTGTCCATACAATCGTTTGGCCAGGCCCTGTGCCTCATCACCATGGTCTTTTCTATCATCTCACTAAATGCTGTTTCTCACCCTATTTCTGCATGAGGTGCTTGACACTCTGGCCGTGCGCAGCAACAGCCGGAGTGGTCCATCAGATAGAGGTCTGGGAGCTGGATGCTCCACAGACTATGGGGCTGAGCCCGCACTGGGAAGACCTGCTTGTGCTTGTGTGGATGCACAATCTGCCAGCAAGTTTGGAACCTGATAAAACATCTAATAGTGATGATTTTATTTCCAGAACTACCTATCTAACGCATTTCTCATTCATTTATTTTTTGGGTTTTTTTGAAAAGCAGTTTAGCTTAATAAATATTATTAAGCTCATGCCTGAGATCTTAACTGGGTGACACGTTCAGCCCTAGATCATGTCTAAGGGAAGGGTGCAGAACAAGAGCTAGCTCTTCAAGCCAGCATAAAGGAGAAGTGCCCGAGCCCTGACGCGGGGCCATAATGTTTCTTGCTCTCTTTCCAGCAGCAGCGAAACCTTGAGCACACCAAATGCTTTTATACTAAGGGCATCCTGGGTGGATCAAATTCAGAGCTACAGTCTAAAAAATTGCAGGGATCTCTCTCCAGGAGTATTTAGCTCCCTTTGGGATAGAGGCCTTCTCCTTGTTAAATATAACATTTCCTCTTTCACAGGTTACTCTGCTCAAGAAATACTTTCTGATCTAAAAAAGAAACACTCCCTAAGAAGCTGATAGTGGACAATTTATGAACATAAGAACCCTCAGAAAGGATATCAAGTGCATTGCAGGATATTTTTCTGCCGTTTTGATTTACCTCTTGTTTTTCACGCTAAATAGCTGCCAAGGTCTGTACAAACTGTAACACAGCTTGAAAAGGAATTATTGTCAGGTGTAAGCTGGGGCAGCACTACAGTCCCCGACCTCAAATTGACAAAACATGCTGCCTGTCACCGAGCCCGCACAGAAGCCATGCTGTTCCCTCGGGCTCTGTATTTAAAATCTAGCAACAGGGCTTGCAAATTCGACTAGCTTGTTTCTCCAGGGAATGGGGATGTTTGCCTGAAAAGTAAGGATAATCGGTACTGTCAGCTTGAGGAGAATTCATGTTGCACTTACAGGCAAAAAAGTATTATTGCCTTACATTTAAAACCTCTGCTAACTTTCCAAGTGTGAACCAAATACAACTGAACAACTTTCCCTCATACTACGCCGGCAGAAAACCAGCTCTGGATTCTGACTGTTCCTTATGGCTTTGCAAGAGCAGAAGCAACGGCAAAGCAAACAGGCTTCAGGTGTTTTCACTGTTACTACTGTTTTTAAGCTCTAGTGAATGCTGAAATAAAAATTATTCTATTTCTTTCAGCAGCAGGGAAGCAAAAACCTTCCTCTTCATCACTGCAGAACTTTACTGGTCAGGTTGGAGATCTTCTCTTCCATCTGCTAGAAGGCTGCAAAAATCACAGCAAGATTTACCAAAAGGAAGAAAAGGCAAGCTTCAATTTTCCAAGGTAGTTTAGCCAACGATTGTTAGAAAATGAAATATCTTAACACTGCCTATAAATATTGCTGTCATAGAAAGCAAAACACCCCCCATCTTCTATTTATACCCAGCAAGTGGGTATCTGTCATATTGTTCAAATTTTGCCTGCATGCATAACTAGCACATCCTCTTCTGCATTTAATTCTGATTTCTCTGCCTTATGACACAGAATATAATGGAAACAGAATTGGATTTGTGAATAGTTGACAAAAAGTATTACAGACGTGAAGAATTCTTTATAAGCAAGGAGATGGAGAATGCTGGGATTCCATCTTCATTCAGTGAAGAAGAGCTGCTGCAGCAGAGACAGGCAAACAAAATGGAATGGAGAAGGGAAACCAAGCATTCCTATTTACGATCCCATAAAAGGAAAGACAGGCACTCAGTGAAGTGGAAAAGTGCTAAATGGAAGCCTTAAGGATCATCTTTCTTAACCAAAGGAGACGAAATTAGACAACAGCATTTTCTACTGCAATATATCAATGAATCTAAGGCTTCAGATGCGGAACAGGGTATTTAGGAGCATAATGAACACACATACTTGCTATATTCTACAGGATAGGCATTAATGAGGAGTGTATTATCTACCAGCTATATAAGCCACCAGCTAGACAGACTTCACCCAAAGCAGGTGAAAGAAATCTAAAAATAACGAAGCTTTTTGAGACATTGAAATGGAGATCAATGGACAAACAAACAGACAAAACACCATCAAAACTGGATACAGAAATGATATTTAAGTCAGTAATTCTCTTAAGATTAATATACTGGTTCCAACTTTTAATTCCTTACCATGGTATCTTATCAAGCATCTACAGAATGGCAGGCAGACAATGCAACATCCTTGCATGTAAACACACGTGAGATTTATTGCAGACAAATTTACCTGCCACATCATGGGGTAATTTAGTCTCATTAGCAAAGTAATTTGCTGCAGGTTTAAAAAAGTGCTGAGCAATTTTAGCTTAAAATAGAGTGGAATTAAAATAGAGTGGAATGTTATGCAAATTGCTGCATTAGTTAGAAGCCTAATTAGTTTAAGGAACCTAAATCAGGAATTGGATCTGCGTCCCATTTAAAAACAGTTTTGTAGAACTATCATTAAGGACCTCTTGGAGAGACACAAAGGTAACGTAAAGCTGCAAGAGACATATTTTAAGTTAAATAGAGCTGCTCGCTGAACGCTGCTAAACCACAGCATAACTAAACTATAACTAACCAGAAACTAAATGGAAGGATTTGGGAATCTCTGTGGACATTGCATGGTTGTTTGGACGAGGAATGGTTATGTGACATGGGGGGAAGGCTCAAAGCACAGGGTCAACTCTTCTAAGCTCTTCTGGGAGTGGATATTCTATTTTGTGCAGCTAAGGGAGTCTGTTTTCAAGCACAGTTCTGTCTCTCTTAAGTGACCGTTTTAGATCCTGGCATCTACACTCGGGTTAACACAGACCCAGAACATGTTCTGTTCACGTTCTAACAGATGGAGACTCAAAACCATTTTCTAAAATTGTCCTGAAAAGGGATGAATAAAACTGCTACATCTCTAGTCGGTATGTATTCTATACTATGCTATGTACTGATTTTCATGTTTGGTAGGAGAGCCATGCCTATCATAAGCCAAGGCTTGGCAATTATTCTATTTATTTTAGGAAAGAAAACCTCCTGGTAGGAGTAAGTTACCCGTGGTAAAATAGTTTAAGTTAATGGTCTTAACATCCATAATTTTCTAAGTCTACACAAGACTATTCTAAAATTAAACATCAAGCATTCAAGGGATCATCTAAACCACAGTCCTGACTATAGTCAAACAGTTGTGTTGATTGAAAGTGAAAGTATTAGGAATGTGATTTTTAATTCCCCTAATAAAAGTAGTATCTCCTAAAAAAAGGAAAGATTAATAATGACCTGCATTAACCATGAGTATCAGCTTTTGAATCACAGGGAACACATAAATTAGGAAAAAAAAAAAGCATACAGGCAGAAGCCCTTAGAAGGTACTGTAATGCAATGGTTTGAATCGGTGGTGCTTCCTTTTTGAAGGAGCCCAAACCAGCAAAGTTTTAAAGAAGATTCAGCCCTGTGCAGTCTGTATGTCTGGAGCAGGAGCTGTATTAATTTAGGATGCAAAGCCACACAAATTCCTCAAGCACTATAGGAGCACTGCCTGCAGTTAAATAAAAAATGGCAATTAATGCCAAGGGTTTGGGTCATTTTCCTGAGAAACGTACTGGGAAAGAATCATCTTTTTGCGAATGAAGGATTAAACTTCTTATATGGGGAAAAAGTCAGCATATATAGCTCAAGGAAAAGCACCCTATTATTGCTATAAACCAATTCTTAGCGAAGTTAAAAAAAAAAAAAATACAGACAATTCAACACTTCCTTTACATAAATAGTTGTTTTTGACAGAAGCAGCAGCCCAACACTTCAAATGCCGCAACCCTAACAGAATATCTCAATTTACTAATAGATGAAAACTTGTGAAGTGATAATCAACTATGTATCCAATTAAGCATATTCTTAATGGGGTTTATTCAGTGTGAGCACACTACTGTCCTGGAAGAAGGTGGTCAGGAATAAGGCCGGAGATTTTTTTTTCCAGTGATTTAAGCCCTTAAAACGGCCCAATTTTGTGTGAAGTTTCAACGTCCATTAGAGATTCCCAATGATGCTTCCCTTCTGCTCCCTGTAACTATCCCGAGGAGTTTACCTCACAAACACACCATATTTTTTCCCCACCGATTAAAAACACTTCTACAGACAATTTGCTAGCTCTAGTATCGCGCGGCCAGCAGCTGCCGGCTGCTCCCACGACAGTCCATGGTGCAATGGAAACACGCGGCGTTATCTTCCTAGAGCTGCTGGATTATCCGCCCAGGAACCTCTCAGCCATACAAGAACTTATCTCACAGTGTTTGGGATGGGGGACGGTCTGAACTGCTAATGAAAATGTTCTCCAGAATGCCTTTTTGGCAGGAAGTTTTTCTAACGCTAGGCACTGCTGATGCGCAGAAATTCATCTAACATCTAAGATTCAATTATTTGCTTAAGGTTAAAGATTAAGGCCATGGTACAGCTATCGTTCCTCCATCTTCCCGTTTAAATAAGACTTGTAAATAGGGTAGAAATCAGCACACAGAATCCCTGCCCCTGGCCTGGAAAGGGGCTGCTCTGTGTTTGCTTTGCCAATCGCTTCGGCTTCAGGAGCGGATGGGATCAACATCCACGTCTCGCGCCCAAGATCTCTCGCTCTGCAAGAGCAGACTCTAAGAGAGTAATTATGAATGATAATTATCACTCATATGATCATGTGTGAGTGATTATGAGTGATACAGGAAAATGGCACTTCCATGCCTTTTATAATTAAAGCTACAATTATTTTACACATTACTCTTTAGTTCATTACTTACATATACTATGTAAGTCTTTCTCTACATACATTTATATAAATATGGACTATACCTACCTTTATGTATATGTGTATGTAGATGAATATATACATATAAAATAAAACCACCTGAAAAAAAATGCAAACATACTCACTAGTAACACCTTTTATATCTTTTTTGTCCACTTTCTGGATCACAATGCTGAGAAAGGCTTCCTTTGCTAGCCCTAAAATTACATTCTGTCCCATTATGTTTTCTGAACATACATTTCTGAGGCTATTCATTGTTCACAAAAATGAAATATATCATTCAGGAGTAAACAGAAGAAACATTAATAATTATGGCTACAAATAAAGTAGCTTGGGGTAGACCTCTGGTCACATATGAGTGGTGGTAATCCTTTATTATTATGTTGAATCATTCAAGATCATCGTTTAATATCCTGCTTTAGATCCATGTATGAAATACTACACTGCTCTGCAGGCTAATCATTTTTGAAAACTCACTGAGCCACAGTGAGTTATTATGTGAATAAAGCTCTTTTGTTTTGAAGTTGATGCTTGGTGACGCCACTTCTCAATTCTTGGATTAAAAGCTACGGGATAATTACTCCCTTTTCACTTCATTCATGTCACTCACATTTCACATACTTGCTAAAACCTCCTTTAACCCTACTCAAAAGGAAGTGTCAATTTAGCTTCTCCTCAAAGGAAAGTTAGTCTGCATCCTTGGAGATTCCTGTCTTCCCGATTAGGCTCTCTGAAACGGGATGCCAGGAGAGGACAAGAACTTCATGCCGTGTGCAGGACGTGTAATGTGGACTTTTGGGAAAGTCTCCGGCCTTTGGAGTCTCCAGGTCTTTTCGTTCTCTGCTCCTGTCCTGACTTAATTCCCATTTGCCTTTCGGATTACCAATAAGCCTAAAATCCTGACACTTTCCAAATAATTCCAGAATAACTCTAGACCTCTCTCAAATCTGCAGAATACAAAGAAGCTACAGAAATAGGGAACAAATAAAGTAATGGACAAAAATAATAACAGCTCACTGCCCATAGACCCCCTCTGCTTGCTCTTCACAGAATCCCAGAGTGGTTGAGGTTGGAAGGGACCTCTAGAGATCATCTAGTCCAACCCCCTGCTCCAGCAGGGACACCCAGAGCA
>JAVCKT010015042.1:8970-20117 GCA_032273925.1 Rhynchotus rufescens
CAGTTTACACTCATGAAATTCCTCAGGCTGTTCTCCTCTCCATCGTCTCAGCTCCACTTCCTTTCTAGTGGAGCTCAGGTAGCTACACGGAGACAAACTCTTCCCCAGTTTTGTTTCTATTAGAGCTCAACAACGCTAATCTACAAAGACAAATCTTTGGCTTTGGTAGGGAAAAAAGTGTGAAACAACATAAATTATTTTACTATTTCAATTCAGTGATTTGAACATAGTATGCATTTTCCATCCACTTATTGACAGGCTTTAGAATCACCCCTGGCCTGTTGCAACTGTCATTGAAACCAATGACAGATTCACCCTTGAATTCAATGGAAGAAGAATCAGGCTCTACTACTTAAAGTTATCACTCTAGCAAGAAAAATTATTGTTTCACTGCTTCCATTGACTCACTGCATTTGAACGTGGTCTCGGCATGCTAACGTGGCATTGTTTTAACAGGATGAAGGGCGTGTTTGAGGTGATTTTTATTTTCAGATGAAAGGGCATTTTTGGGGGAATTAAAAATAAAATCCTGGAAGAACATGTTTCTAAACATTTGTATCTTTAGGTAAAAATTGTTTCTTATCACTGGATTTCCTTGACGGTATCAATAATGTAATAGTAATAAGACTGAGAATGTATGTTATACTGTAAGAAGCTGTAGAAGAAATAATTTCTAAGGGCATTTATATTTTAGGAACATGTTAGGAAGACTTAGCTGAAGATATTTATATCTGAAATCTCCTCTATTATATACTGGAGTTTTAGTGTATGTTTCTTAATTTAACTTATGAAGCACCTGGAAACATTTCCTGAGTTCAGGTGTTTTCGGATAATGCTTTTGTTTAACGTGTTAAACTATTGTTAAGACAAGATCGGATACAACTTTTTTCCGCATTGAAATCTCAAATCTACATAATTCAGTGAATAGACTCTGATAGACTTGCTTTTACTAATCTTGAATGTTTTTTGCAATTTATCTTAATCTTTCAAGTGAAATGTGGTCTCATTCAATTCTTTTCCAACATTAATTCTCATTACATACTGCAAGTGAATCTGTAACTTGGGGATTTTGATTTTAGGAGAGTCTCTGAAATTCATATTCAAAGGATACCCTGTAAAATACCTAAAAAACTCTTAAAGAATCACACAAGACAAATGCCTAGAGCACTAGGCTATAGCTATGTTCCTCCTCTCCAAGGAATTTAAATGCAGACCTGTGAACCCTCAAGGAAACAGCATGAAGAGTCACAGGGTTATTCAGTCACATTAGATGGACACAGGTCTGCTGGGCTGAGCAGCCTCAGGACAGACCTCTGCAGGCGTGTGCAGTCTGCCTTAAGTTAAGCATACTGTATACTTTGAAAGCTGAGACCCAACATTTTTTATGGCAAGCAGCTCTGGTATATACTACCTTGCTCCAGGAAGCAAAACTCTGTATAGAAAAATGATGCTTATGGGAATCTTGTCAAAACTAGTCAGTCAATTCACAGGGATATACAAAAGCTAAAATGCAGACGGTTCTGGTCAAATAAACTGGAGCTTGTTTATGGCAAAGAAGTAGAGCAGACTTAAGATCAATGGTCTGGAGTCAACAGGACATTTGAGGAATAATCAAAAGTCAGGTCTCAAAGAAGGTGGGATGAGTACTTACATTTTCAACCCAAGCCGGCATGGAGTTCGAGGTGTTCATGAACTCCTGGGAGCAGATCCATTGTTTATGTTATTTTTCTCATGCCTCTCAGCTATTTAAAGGAAGATCTGGAATAAATTAAGGCAGAGAGAGTTTTGAAAAAAAATAGATTGGCAAGTTGGTTACACATTAAAAGTGGGGGTCTACGATGAGACAAAGGGCTGCAGTCTGGCACTATAGGGAGATGGAGGATGTGAATGAGAGGTCCACTAAAAAGAATCTACCCCGATATGTACAGTTGCAACAGAGAATGTGTGTTCTAATGAATAGAAGGATATCCATGGGGATTTCTCTGATCTGTGGTTCATTACTCATATTCCTTTCTCAGATTTCACTCATATTGACAATAAATTTAGTAAGAAGCCCGAAGAATCTTGTATTTGTTAAAGTTTCATGCCATCATCAACATATTCTGCACTAAGACTTAAGTTACTTCTCCCCACTGCAAATAATAGCTTCCATATTTTCAATACCTCGAGGGAGTTTGCAAATGACTAATTGATGGTTTTTCCCTGCTTTAAATCATTACTGAATTTCGGACTTAGAAATGTGTGGCTAAGTCAGCTAGTCATCAGGTTAGGAATTGGACTCCCTAGTGCCAACAGTAAATTCTCCAGTTCACTCAGCAACCAGTTGAACAAGCTCCTCAATATTTAACCACGTCAACTGTAAGCAGGCAGATTCTTTGCCTGTGTTGTTTTCTCAGGAGAACCTAAACCTTCCTTGTCAAAATATGTGTGTTACAACAGACAGTCAGCTGCCTCCCTTCTAATGATGAACTTTTCCGCATTGTATAAGACAACGACTGCTGTTGTCATGCATCCATTATAAAACCAACCATAAAGCCATGCAGAGAACAGGGTGGCTGGCTGGGTTTTTCAGACTTCCAAAGAACTTTTCTCTTGTGATGTGTCTTTCCTCTCTAGAGTGTTGGATGCATATTGTTTTCAGGTAACTCCAACTACTCTGTGATATTTAATCACCTCCACTGCCTTCCAGTAATCACTTTTATTACATTATGCTAGTCAGCATATTCTGTACATTTTAATATACATGAGGTTGAGGGAGGAATATTTTTCACTGAAGGCTTTATGGAAAATTTTGCATTTATTGATTTCTGTTAAAAAAAATCCTGTTATTCTCAGAAAATCGATGAAAATGATTGCTGTTGCTATATTTGCTCAAACAAACAAATAATACAGTATAATGACAACGCTATCTCTCATTTCCACATTTCACCTGGAGAAGGAAACCATTTGATCTGGAATGCCTGTGTACTACATCAGTCCACAGGAATATCTTTTATTCATGTGTATTAAAAAAATATGCAAAGAGTTTGTACAAGTTGGATAGGCAAAGGAAAAAAAAAGTTTGACAAAAATAAAACAAACTCGTCCAAACAAGCACAGTAGATTTGGGACTTCTGGGGCCAAACTGTCAGAGGAAGCCTTGCTATCATTCTTTCAAAATATGCTGGAAATTTTATATGTGTAATTTTTCACGTGTATATTTCTGCATTCCAAACAAAGCTTTTCATGGGAAAACTATGTGATATAGAGAGCTTCACACAGCTGATGACTGCAAATCATCAGTTCTTGGTATTTATCTATTAAAAATGATGGTGGAAAAGAATAAAACAAACTTGTAAATTCAAATCAGGTAACTCCTCTAACTTCCTATAGTAACTTTTTATTCCAAGGTTTGAACACAAGAATTGTTCATTCAAAATTATGTTTGCAAAATACAAAAAAAAAAAAAAAAAAAGTAAAAGGGTAATTTTTAAAAAAAGAATCTGCTGTCCTGAAACACATTTTCTTATCTGAGAATACATGTCTCATGATACATTGCATCACACAGCAACTAGCTCAACATCTCGGCATTACGTGGCCATCAATTAAGAAGGATTCTTGGCATGAATAATGTTCTGCCCGAGGCCAGGTCATTGTCTGATGTACAAGATAGGAGCTTCGGGGCACTGGTGGTTCTGATCCTCTGTTCTGTATAAACTGAATGAGCTGTTCATTACAAGAACCCTGTAAGCCAAAGCACTATCATCTTCATTTTACATATGGGGATTAAGGTACAGTCAAAAGTTGTCTTTTATGTTCTCTAAGGAAACCAAGGGTCTGATTTTTTGAGAGGGACTAAATTTCAACATCCCCAGCACAATACTCATTGAATTTAAATTTGTTTACCTGTAGCTACTGTGAAATCAACAAATTAGAATTACCTGATAGCTAGCCTATGTGGGGTGTCAACAGAGTTTATAGTAATAACAAAACCTTTATCATAAATCTCACATGAAGGAGTGTTTCTTTTCTCCTTTGGGGGACAAAAAAAGTCTTTTTTTTTCAAACAATAGCATAATTTTGATGCATCTTTTAACTAACCAAAAGTAGCATCTTGACAATTTTAATGGGCTAATTATACACTGATGGTCATCTAGAAATGCACTCATTTTCAGGTCTTTACGTCCTGACAAGTATAAGAGTTATCAGCTGGAAAATTGGCAAGCAAACACAGAATTTCAATCAGTAAAACCCTGCAGAACTGGATTTGACTATCCTGAGGCTCATCCTTGTGGTGTCAAGGACAAAAATGCTTTTGGTTCTCTAGGTTTAGCACCCAGTCAGTGTCCTGATTAGTTCTAAAAAAATGAAAACCTTTGCCAATATAATAAAATGCACAATCAGAGCCCTGAGATATTCTGAGTTTAACAGAGTTGTTCACAAGAGATTGTGCTGACCTTTTCTTCAGTCTCAATTTGCATTACTTTGCAACACAGAGCCAGTATGGTGTTCCTATATGTCATAGCTGATACGGGGCCTCGCACCTTCTCCACTTGAATCTACCAGCATGTAGCAATGTCCCACAGGAGCCCGTGACCCATTAAGAAAGTGCCGAGGAGCTTGATAGCCTGAATGTTTTGGTGAACACTGCATAACATGATGCTTTCTCCAGGTGAAGCAGGCCACAAAGGAAGAAAGAGTCCCAAGAATTTTCTGCAGTGTCAGGCTCTCAGGAATGTCCTACTTAGTTGTCTTTCAATAGTTTGGTCTGTGACCTACCTGTATTCATGACCTTTGTCTCACACAAACATCCACAGGCCTGCAAACTGCTTGGATCACAAAGCAAGAGGGACATGGCTGCAGCCTGTTGAGAAGAGTACCATCATGCAGCAAACTTCTCATCAGCAGTTCTGACAAATTTGGGAGTAAGGAGATTGCTTTGAGAAGAAAGCTAGAAGTGGAGCCTCAGGAGTAAGGACTAAGGAGGATTGCATGGATTAGAAAGGGGAATCAGAAAGGAAGGAGAGAAAAGGTGGTTAATTAAGCCTTTCACTTTTACATGTTGCTCAAATCCTTTCTCTCTGACACTGGCTGCCTGTCTCTGATTACAGTAGCCAAAGGTGAGATGTTGATGCAGTTGTTTGTGAAAGAAAACTTTATTTTCCATTCACATTGCTTGATAGGAACTTTTATAATATTGCTCTAGTTAAGTCACCTCAAACATTCTAGTTCTTCTTTGATCATATCATGAAACCATCCCTTGAGTTGACATCACTCAGCAAAACCAGCCTTTTCTATGAGCTGGTGCCCAGAGTGGAGTGGAAGTGGGGAATAGCATGAGCAGATCTGTGAAGGGGTCAAATAAGACGTGCTGCCAGAGCCTTTAAGATGCCTGTACTGTTCTTGCTGGGAAAGGCACTTGGCCCCTAGTAGTGCTCTGACTTTCATATACATTAACATTCATCCACAAATTTGGAAAGAGGAAAAAAAAAGGAACGGAAAAAGTAATCTAATACAGTCCGATATTCTTTTTTCATGTTACATTATCCTGCCAACAGATACCATCCATCACAGTTTTTAAGAAGCATGGTGACATTCTAAATGGTCTATGAATATTACTTTGAAATTGAGACTAATTCCTTGGATGAATTCTAACTTTCCCCCACCCCATTTTTCCTCTTAGAGAGCTCTTTCTCTTCTCTCTCTCTTTCTCAGGATTTCCAAGGCCACTGACATCTCAGACTGCTGTAATTAAATTGGTTGAATAGTGAAAGTGTTAGAAGAAAGTTTCTGTATGGTATTTTAAAGTTAGACAGAAAGCATTTTAGGCTAAATGAGGAATATAAGTGTCAGCAAGGCTCACTGGTATGTATAAGCTAACTGCATTTTAGTATTTTTAAACCAACAACTTACATAGTGCTTCTGAACATCAGATTTTAGTTGAACTGCACAGAATGAGTATGCCATATGTCTAATAAAGGCCCTCCATTTCAGAAAAACTCCAACCCCCAAATCTAGTATGTGCAACATTCACCTTCTCTGCTTCAAATATTTACTATGACACCTTGCATCCAAATCCCTATTTGTGTTGGCTCGTTGCATGAAGTAAATGACCGCTGAGCTGTTTGCTTATGACCTCCAAATTATCAGGTCCTTTGACAGCCTAGAACAGGATGCAGAAGCCTGGTGAGAACTCCATTAAGCCAATATTGTCTTTTGACAACAGCTCCCAAGGAGCCTCCAGGACCTGTGCTTAAATGCAGTCCATGCTGTTCTGATGCCTCATCTTCCCCACAGCTACCAGATCTCTTTGTGGGAGTATCTCACATAGTCTTATGACTTGAGGACCATGGAGAAGGTGATTGTAACTTGTAATCTGTTTTTTGAGGATTGATTGACTAACAGCAAGAGGTTTTGCACATGCAGAGTTTTTGCCAGTTTTTGTCTTTGAGTCTTGAAATTCTTTTTTTTTTTCCTGTTTGCAATTGCCTATTTTCTACCTCTTAGACTGTAAACAAAAATAAAAAAGCCTATACAGCTTCTGTGAGTTCTGTCAGGAAATCTTCTCAACCTCCACAAATTAATCTTACTTGTCTCTAAATGTACATGTAAATACAACAGTGTATAATAAATATACAGGCTTACAGATGTAATTTTAAGAAAGGTGCTATGCTTCAAAACATAGTTTTTTTTAATTTTGAATGCTTTGAGGTTAGTTACTGACTGAATAGATTTTCACATGAGCAAGGAGTGACTGGATAGAGCTTGCAGATTTTGTTTGCAGCATCTACAGATTGTTTGAACCACACAGGATTTTACTGACCATATAGCCTAGTGGCTGCTTTGGATTCTGAGGACAGATCTGCAGGAAGAATTTTCTCCTTTTGACACTGGGAAAATGAAAATTATGTTATGTATGTTCTGGCAAACCTCACCAGGAGTGTTTTTACAATATTTGCAGTCTCCCAGGGTGAGTGGTAAGCTGACCCATTTCAGAATTTGGTGGCTCACCATTCTGCAGTGTGGTCCAAACTCCTCTGCTTTGGCAGGCTGCCACATTGGAGAGTTTTTCACATTTGAGCTCAGTAGGGACATGCTCCTACCGCAGTCCTGTTTTGACTTACTGGTGTGCTCCTTCGCATGTGAAATTAGCATTGATGGAGGGTAAGATTTTCTCCTGTGAAAGTCAGTAGACTATCCATACACTTGCATGGATTTTTTTGCAGGTAAATATCTAAGATATCCTGTCCTTCCCTATAAGCAGCCAGCATTCAAAGGTGCCTGTCTTTGCTAAATCTAAATACATTTTTTCTGAGAGTGCTCTCAGATTCCAGCTATTTGAATCTGGTGAGAGGTAGACATTTGTTAAGATTCAGTCTTAAGTTAGCTTTTGTAGCCTGTGGTTAGACAATTTAAGAAGGGGAATTTAATTTTGTAAATGCTTATTTGAAAATAATACAAAGTATATTATTTCAAGGGGCCTCAGTCCTGCAGTAATTATTTCTACTGCCCTAAGTACCAAATGAAATTTTTATTTGGAGGTCAGAGTACCTAATTAGAGAGTACATGATCCTTCTGGCCTTCACTATCCCTTAAGAGGTTGTAAACTGGCATAGATCTACTGAAAGCAGTGAAATGTTATTATTATTTACCTAATAGCTAAGCTGTGAAGTCCCAAGTGAAATTGAAATCCAGCTTTATTATAGACTCAAAGTGCCATGAGGCAGATGCTCTCCAAAGATTTGCCCTGTCGAAATATATGAGGAAAAAAAGTCAGAGGAACAGACAGCCATAGAAGATGAAAGAAACTTTCTCAAGGGATGCCTAGATTTTCTGATGCCTGGCATAGTCTCTGGGCAATATTGCTCTTCAGTGGCTGCTCATCACTCCTCTCCAGTGCAGGACCTGATCTTGTGACTCTCATTTCTGTTTCTTCTCTCTATTTATAGCAATGCTGAGCAACATAAGTTCCCTTGGAAGTCAAGAGGAGCAGAAGGAACTGAATGCCTGTCCAGAATCCTAGGATCATAGCGTATTCAGGTCGGAAGTGACCTCAGGAGGTTGCCAGGGGAAGTGAAGGAGATGAACAGGTTTTGTTCTGCTACTAAATTACTATTGCATTGTATCATTTAATATGCATTGCACTGGATAGTATTTGTGGGCAGGAATGTACTCTGCCTGCATTGCCTTCCCACATCTGGACTTATATAGAGTAGAGCTCAGACTGGTGCAGAAGTGCTTGATTTAGATGAGGCTGAACTAGCAATAGAACCATAGGAGGTGTGGTGTTAGCCATCTGCCATTGCACTTCTTAGCTCAGGTGCAACACAAAGATATTGTGACTATGCTGCTTTAGACCCTGAGAAAATATCCCTGAATCTTATCCCTAAGATAATATGAGACCATAGTATAGCAGTCTCTGGGCTCTGCTGTTCTGTGAACTCTCTTATGCAGTTCACCTATATAGCAAGAATCAGGAACACACACATCCCTTACAGATGAGTGCCTAAAACACTGCAATGAATCTGTAAATTTGAGACACTAAAACAAACAAACAAACAAAAAAACACTGGTTCCCGGATTGATTCCACAATATCTTGAACCAATATTACTCAGAAACTTGTACATACTGGATGAGGAATCCAATTCTGTGGAGTGGGAGAACGCCCTGGAGAAGTCCAAACTCCGAATTGTAAGATTCAAGATAGGGCTTTGAAACAATCTTGCAATTTGGAGTTTGGACTTCTCTAGAGGGTTCTCCCACTCCACAGAACTGGACTCCTCATCCAGTATGCACAAGGATAGTCCTTCCTTGGTTTTGCAAGTGGTGCTTGAATGTTATTATAAATTTAGATATTAATTTACTAAGTTCTTTTTCTTTCATTAAAATAGGGTCAAAAGACTCAAAATTTAACTGAAACATTTTGGTAGAGGATGAACAAAATTTCTGAATCAGCTAGAAACATTACTAAACAAAATAACAGAAATCCCAGAAAGGACCTGAAAGGAGGTCGCGTGTCCATGTGAGTGGTCATAAATATTCTTGAACAACCAAAGAACTGTAATATCAATTTTTAGACTCTGTCTCCTTGAAATATAAATTAAGTGCAGATCAAAGAACACTGTTGAAATATTTTAGTCCCCAAATAAGCTTTCAGGAATATATGATTATGCCAAAAACATTAGCTATACTGGGCATTACTTAGCCCACACTGTAAATGAAATATATGCAAGTGTACTATATGCAAGATAGAAATATGCAGACAAGATTAGTATTAATGAGAGGTCCAACCTTTTAATTCTTTATTTCTCTAGTTAACCACTCTGTGCATTAATGACAATGGAATATTTTATGAGTCATCTTCTACTATCAATGTTCGCTTAATGCACTCATCATTCTTTCATCTAAAGGTAATTGTTTTCATAGGCATATGGTTTGGTGAGTGTTGAAATAGCAGTCAAGCAACACTGATTTTCCCATCCTTGATCTTTTTCCCCTTCATGAGATTAAAAACCAGAACTCAGATGCTCTTTCCGGGCAAATCTGAAGCATTACACTTTCTGACAGCTTGCATTGCATTACTTGCATATCAGGGCGCATAGAGCCAGTGCAGCCTAGCCGGGGGAGCTAATGTGTGGCAGCCCTTAGGGCACCTCAGCCCTTCCTCTCTCCCACTTCTTCCATTCTTAGGTAGTACTAGAATGGCAGGGAAATTTTCGTAGGTTTTGGGTGGCTTTTGCTCTCTGCTGCATTTGGAATGAGCTGCAAGTGCTCAGGGCTCTGCTAATAAGAACTCCTAAGATGCTCTTGGAGCAGAAATGTAACCGAGCAGCAGTGTAACTGAGTTTACAGAGCAATGCACAGTAAACTTCAGGTTAAAGCCTAAACACTGTTGTGTTTTTATCAAAGCCTTCCTATGCTTCATGAAAACAAGTTAAAATGTGCTGGAGAGTAAGAAATAGCGGACTGCATGATTGCTGAGTATCACTGCCTGATCGTACAGCTTTTAGCTGTTGCAGTGGTGTCTGGTTCTAGCCAATTGAGCAATGCCCCGTAAGTGCCTCATAATAGCGCTTCTAGCAGTTTGTCCTACTTTTGAGGTTAACGACCAGCGAGATGATAGGAAGTGATAAAATTACAAGTATGTAAGAACAGCAGCACTGAATATCCTTCCTTTAGCAGACTGTGTGCAAGCCTCCTCATACCTTTCCCACGAACCTCTTAAGAAGAGGGTTTGTTATGCAAACCTGCAAGATGTGGTTCACACGGTAATGGATGGAGTCAGTTAAACTTCAGGGTGTCTCTTCTTCTTACAGTTAGTTACAAAGCAAACTCATTCTTTTTTTGTTTTGTTTTGTTTTGTTTTTATAGGACACTATAGAGATAAAAATAACAGATTAAAGTGCAGCAGGAAAGGAAAAAAGGATAAATTGCAGAAAGAAATTTGTTATTCATTGAAGAGATACTTTCATTTATCACTGTTCGTTTTTTGAATGCATGGTCCAGAAAAAAAAAAAAAAAAATTGTCTTCACTAGTAGGAGGAAGTTGAAGTTTAAAATGTTCTGGTAATATTATCTCAAAGCATGCAGACGAGACCCTGTAGTGACCTTTTCCTAGGACATACAGCTAACAATGCAGAGGTATCTGAGTGGCATAGTTTTCTTCCTAATTGTTCTCTCTTTTACTTGCTAAAAGTTGTAAGACCGGTGAGACTTTTGTGAATCATTTGCAGGAAGCACCAGAATTTTATTTAAAGCTAAGTGCCTGGGAGGTGCGGACGAGTGTGTCTTTCTGTTTGTAGGGGAGATTAAATTTACAAAATTTTACAAAATCATACATTTTCATATACTAAGTTATATTTTAGGTTGGTTTGGCATGCATATATGTGTTGCATGTTTTTCTACAAATTCTTTATATCCTATCTTTTTTCCATTTCATTCAGATCAGGCCTTCATAAGGGACTATATGAATGCTGTAACCCAAGTGATCAAAGAATGAAAATCTTCAGTGTATGGACAACAAGTTGACCATGAGACAGCAGTGTGTACTCGTGGCCAAGAAGGCCAATGGGATCCTGGCCTGTACCAGAAGGAGTGTTGCCAGCAGGTCAAGGGAGGTGATTCTGCCCCTCTACTCAGCTCTGGTGAGGCCGCACCTGGAGTATTG